>JADBJO010022098.1:5000-28466 GCA_016801955.1 Conus betulinus
TGTTGAAGCTCCTAGAAGCTTGTTCACAGGTCCTTTTCCAATAGTACAACTGATTTGTCATGCGTTAATCACTAAGATTGTTAATGATCATTTTAAATCAATTATAGGCAATTATGATATTTTGTTATTATTCTTATTATGGGTGGCAAATAAGAAATGAAGGAGAATAAATGCAAATGGAAGTAATAATAATACAGAAGTAATAACAACTTCCGTTAATGACAATCGCATGCCAGGAGTGGCACATCGTGTGGAGGATTGAACCAACGTGGGGGTTCATGCAGATATTAAATCAGGTATGATATGTTTATTTCAGGTGTTTTGATAAAAATTAGTATAGTTAATTGAAGAAACAAATGATGAAATGGAGTTTTGGGATTAAAACGTTCAGGAAATCGTACTTTTTCTTGTGTTGATTAGAATTAGTTGAAACTGGTTTAGCGCCGGTCGATGTCGGACCTTTTGTTCTGATAAAAATTAGTTGAAATTGGTTTAGCGCTGGTCGATGTCGGATCTTTGTTCTGTTTCATTAAGTTTTTTTTTTTTACATTTAGTTCATTGGCATTAGTGTAACGGAAAAAAAAACTAATTTGAATTGTGTGAGGTTTAATGTTTTTGCTTTTGTCATTGATGATTGAACGGTTAATTGACTTGCTGTGATGGAAGAATTGTGTGTTGTAGTACAGAATCGCTTCATAACAATTATTGTGTGGTTGGGATGCAAAATTATTGTCTGGTGGATGCAGCGTTTCGTAAATTATGAGAGATGGTGTAACTGTTGTTAGTCGAGTTGAAGTCTAATTCATTGATCACTGGTTGAAATGGCTAGGCTTTTCTCTGTCATTTACATGAAATGGGAGGTGTCTCCATATGCCGAGTCATGGTAAAATGGCTTCATGGGATAAGCTTGATTCTTTCTTTTATTAATAGAATGAAAAACGCACAAAAGAATTCTCTTTTCCCATTCCGTTGAAATTGTGCATTGATGTCTATGGTGTATCCATTCCATGGGACATAAAATTGCATTTTGGAAGAAGAAAAAAAATCATATCTAGTCTTTGTAGGAGTATGAGGGCAAGTGTCGATTCCTATCTCTCTTGGTCACTGAAATAGTGTCTACAAAGTGTATGAGCATAATAGTGCGTCTATTGTTAAAATGAATGTTATGATTGGTGTGTCTATGTTGTGAGTATTGACTCCGGGTAATTCTGTTTTTGTTTCCAATGTTGAGGTTGTAATTGTATTTTTGAAGACCCATTGTCTCATGTACTGTATGCCCAATGGTTATGTTAAACAAAAGTTTGTTCTGTGTGTAATGATATTTTATTATTGTGATGGTGTAGGTTAGTAAAAACATGGTTCTCTGTGTGTGTGTTGGTTGCAGTGTCTGCGCTTTCACGTTTGTTCATAACCAAGATGGCATTTTCTTTAAATGTAGCTAGCTGTTTTGTAATTAAGAATACTATGTACTAGTAATTGTCTTACTTGTGCTAAAAGAAAGAAGTGATAAAAGGAAGTAAAAGAAAAAATGTTAAAACTTCAAAATCTCTTTTTTAGTTTATTGATTGAGTGAAAACATTGTTGTCCTTGTTCAGGTGAACTCGGGATAACTCACACGCACTGACTTTTCGGGTGGTGGGGGTTACACATAGAAAAAGAAACGGACATGAAACCTGCCTCAGAGTCAGGTATCATGTAGATCAAGGCTGGACTGTGCGATGAATATGTTTTGGTACTGGCTGATTGGACTACAAAAGCCAGCTGCAGCTTTGAGTGTAAGAGAGAATATATAGCGTTTAGGGCCTAAACTGTAACCGTGGAGTCGGACCAAAGAAGGACTGCCTACTGAATTGTTCAGCCTTCATCCCTAGACCAGCTGTCGCACCTGTCCCAGTAGACAGAAACTCGTGGAGAGCGTGGTAGCAGAGAGTCCTCAGAAGAGAAGCCCCTTCAAGCAAGTGTTTCGGCCCTTATCTCCTGAAACTCAAGAGGCGGGGGGGGGGGGGGGGGGGGGGGGGGGGGGGGGGGGGGGGGGGGGGGGGGGGGGGGGTGTTGGGCCACACCCGGTTCATGACTCCGGAAGTCCCTCTGCTGCACCTTTTTGTCCCATCTTGGGACGAGCCATGGCTGGGACTCGAACCCATGACCCTCTGGACATGCTCATTTTCCACTTAATAGCTAGCACACTAACCACTGCCACTGAGCCACTAGGACACCTACCTGATTTTTGTAGGAATGTTAAGCCTTATGAAGTTCACTTTTGTTTCTCCTTGACCAGATCCAGCTTGAACACCTTTCTGCCGCTTCTGCCATTGCTTTCAGGGCTCTGGTTTTTCCCTCCCTGCAACTGAAAGGTGTTTCATGAGGCTGTATGCAGACGTTCTACAAACCTCCTACCTCCAATTTCTGCAGTGAGGACTTTGACCTGATAGCCTTCTCTCCTCAGGCTGTTTGCCAGATCAGCATACTTTTCAGTCTTGTAGATTTGAGCTGCCTCCATTCTGTTCTCATATGGCACCGTGAGCTCGATCATGCTCAGCTGCTTGGTTGATTGAAAGTGGACTACTATGTCTGGTCTCATGCCACTGGGAGGTCTGCAGTGCACTCCCAGTCATCTGCATCGTCCAGCAGACTCTGCCTGCATGTTCCGAGTGGCTCTGTTGTTCTTGGCCATTATTGCTGCCTCCTGCCGTGAACAATGTTGCGGGTGCTTTTAAAGTCCCGATTTTCCCTTTTGTGGTGTTGGTACTAGCCCACACTGCTTGTACAATCTCTTTGAGCACTTGGTTATGCCTCCATGTGTACCTTCCTTGAGCCAGGGCTATTTTACATGAGCTTAGGACATGCTCCACTGTTTGCTTTTCATGGCAGAGGGGGCATGAAGGATTGTCTGTTTTTTTCCCACTTCAACAGGTTAGCATTTGAGGGCAGAAGGTTATATGCAGATCTGAGAATGAAGCTGATCCTGAGAGGGGCCATGTGCCAAATGTCATTCCAAGTGAGACTTCTTTGGAGTGCATTCTCCCACGTTGTCCATTGCCCTTGCTGGCTCTGCTGGACTGCTTTTTGGAGTCTTTTTTGGTCTTCTCTTTTCTCATCTCCTGAATCATCATGTCTCTTTTGGCTTTTCCTTTGGCCTTTGACCACCATTCAGTTTTGGTCACCCCCAGTCCTTGTCTGTTGGTCTGTGTGTGTCCCGTTATTTCTCTGATTTTGAGGCTTTCTTTTGCATAATCCATCGCCTCTTGAACTTTCCATTTTCTGCCTGTCTAGTGTCTTCAGCTGGGCCTTGATTGCTTCTACCACCTTGTCTCCTGAGTCCTGCAGCATGCTTTGAAGTCTGATCTTCCCTGCTTTGTATTCCTCCAGGATGGATTTCAGTGGTAGTTTCAGCTTTGCTTAGTGACAGTACAGCACTATGTCAGTCAGACAGGGTGGGACACCAAGCCATTTCCTTGTGAACTTGTTGATTTTGGATTCCATTGCCTCCACTATGCTGGTGCAAATGTCGTATATCATCAGAGGCCATAGGAGCTTGGTATCAGCATGAACTGCAGACACCAGACCTTGTATTTGCCAGGGAGCCCACACTCGTCAGTGGTCTCCAAGCCTTCTTCCGACATCTGTTTGGTTTCTTTTGCTCTTTGTGTGTCTTTCAGCGTATCATCATACCATCTTTCCAAGGCTCTTGACTGGTTCTTCTGTGACTGTTGGAATGGCCTGGTTGGCAACACTGAAGACCACAGATTCGGCCACTTTTCCTTTCCTCAGTGAGAGACTCCGTGATTTCTTTGGCTTGAACTTCATTCTGGATGAGGCAACTATGTCGTCCAGCCTCTCCAGCATATGACGTGTCTCGTATTCTCTGGATGAAATCACTATAGTGTCATCCATGAAGGCCTTGAGAGGGGGCACCTTGTATCCATCGCCAAGGTCTGTTTGTCTTGTGTTGCTTGTTGCTGCTTTCAAGATGACTTCCATTGCCAACACGAACAGTACTGGGTAAATTGCACAGCCCATTGCAATGCCCACTTCCAAGTTGATCCAATCTGTTGTGTACTTCTTGGTAGAGAACCGCATTGAGAAGCCATCGAAGTATTTCTTGAGCACGTCGCTGATGTTCTTTGGCACATGGTACATCCCAAGAGCCAACTGTATCATCTCATGGGGTACAGATCCATATGCGTTTGCCAGATCAAGCCACACTACGTCCAGGTCTCTCTTTTCTGTTTTTGCTCTTTGGACTGCGTCCCAGATCATTGTGGTGTGTTCTACACAGCATTTGGTAGGACACTTGGATTTTGGAGTGAAAAGCTCGCAGACGAACGACAGGAAAATGAAGGGTCATGTGGATCGTGCTTGCATAGAAAAAGAAACAGACATGAAACCTGCCTCAGAGTCAGGTATCATATAGATCAAGGGCTGGACTGCGCGATGAATTTGTTTTGGTACTGGCTGATTGGACTACAAAAGCCAGCTGCAGCTTTGCGTGTAAGAGAGAATAAATAGCGGTTTGGGCCTAAACTGTAACCGTGGAGTCGGACCAAAGCCTCCGACCCCCCCCCCCCCCTCCCCTCCCAGACCAGCTGTTGCACCTGTCGCAGTAAGCTCAGCATGCTGTTATAAGTTCAGCGTGATCGCGGTCCATGCACGGCCCTGTTCGGTGAATTGTCTCCATCATCACTTAGAGCAGCAGACAAGTAGTATAGTGGTTACATTTTCAACCGACTTTGTTTTGGACATCTTTCACTGGGCTTCCCAACGGTTCTCAAGAGGCGACGGTTCGAGTTAGGCGATTTGGCTCTAGGTAAGTAGACTTTCCTTTCTTTTCTCTTTTCTTTTTTCTTTCTTCCTTCCATCTCTTCACTCTCTCCTTTCCCTCGGCAGGACTTTGTTTTGTTTTTTTTTACTTCATGATTGTACATGTAAGCTAAGCCTTTTATTTATGTATTTATTTTAAACTTTTTTTGAGTTGCTGGAAATGTGTGGGGTTAAACTTCACATGTGTGTGTGTGTGTGTGTGTGTGTGTGTGTGCGCGCGCGCGTGCGCGTGCGCGCTCGCGTATGTGTGTGTGTGTGTGTGCGCGCGTGTGTGTGTACTCGCATTTGGTAAGCTCACATTTTCAGAGACCCATTTTTGTCTTTTTCATAGATCCTGTCCTAGTTTGACTGTCGGAAACATTTCAAAACAATTTAGACCGAAATTGGTTATTAATAATTGGAAGAAAAATCAATGTTTTACGGTTAGATTTCAAAACAGAAAGGTCATTTTATAAGAAATCGAAAAAAGAAAAAAAAAATCGTAGAGCATCCTAGTGTTACCTAACTGAATATTTTTTAGGTTAACCTCCTTCATTCTGTAACAAAAAAAATTGACTCCATCTGTGATCAATAATGCAGTTAAAGACCCACGTAAAGATCGAAGGAACCTCTTTGTACGATTTTGAACGCACTGTGTGCACACGTGGGGCGCGCGCGCGCGCGTGTGTGTGTATGTGTCTATACATATCGAGTTCACACAGAGCGCATTCTGCCGTTTTTATTCAAATATTTGGGCAGCTATCACCCCACCCCTACCCCCTCTGCTTTTGTTATGACAATCATCAAGTGGACGATAATTTCTCCTCCTCGTCCTCTTTTCTCTCTGACTCTTCTCTTTCTCTCTCTCTCTCTCTCTCCTCTCTCTCTCTCTCTCCTCTCTCTCTCTCTCTCTCTCTCTCTCTGCCCTCCCCGCCACCTGACTGTCTCTCTAATCTCTCTCTCTCTCTCTTTCCTCTCTCCCTGTCTCTCTCTCTCTCTCTCTCTCTCTCTCTCTCTCTCTCTCTCTCTCTCTCTCTCTCCTCTCTCTCTCTCTCTCCTCTCTCTCTCTCTCTCTCTCTCCTCCCTCTCTCTCTCTCTCTCTCTCTCCGCCTCGAGTTTCCTATCTCTCTATCTGTCTGTTCTCCTCCCCCCGCTCTCCTGTTCGCGCGCGCGTTCGAGTGTGTGTGTGCGTGCGCGCGCGCGCGCGCGCGCGCGCGCGCGTGTGTGTGTGTGTGTGTGTGTGTGTATGTGCATGCGTGCGTGCGTGGATGTGTGCGTGCCTGCACGCGCGCGCGCGCACGCGCGCGTGTGTGTATATGTGTGTGTTGAGTATGTTCGTGTGTGCACGCTCGCGGGTGTGCATGCGTGCGCGTGCGTGCGCGTGCACACGCGCGCGTGTGTTCATATGTGTGTGTGTGTGTGTGTGTGTGTGTGTGTGTGTGTGTGTGTGTGTGTGTGGTGTGCATCTGTGTGTGTGTGTGTGTGTGTGTGTGTGTGTGTGTGTGGTGTGTGTGTGTGTTTAGGTGTTCGTTTCTTATTTTTTTGTTTACTCTGTGTCTGTTCGATGGTCTTTGTGTCTACACGTCTATCTCTTCATCTGTCTCTCTTCCCTGTGTGTCTTTCTTGTGATGAACGTGTATGGCGGTTATTATGGAGACAGAAGTCATTTGAGGTAAGCAACTTCAACAATTGGTATGTCGACATAAAACGGGTTTAACAGCGTTATGTAGACTGAAACTTTTTGACAGTTAGACAGAACTTCATTACGCGAAACAGGTTTGATAGTTATTGTGTGACAAAACTTTATTGTGCGAAACAGGTTTGATAGTTATTGTGTCGGCAGAACTTTAATTCTTCTTTGCGAAACAGGTTTGATAGTTATTGTGTCGGCAGAACTTTATTGTTGCGAAACAGGTTTGATAGTTATTGTGTCGGCAGAACTTTATTGTTGCGAAACAGGTTTGATAGTTATTGTGTCGGCAGAACTTTATGTTGCGAAACAGGTTTGATAGTTATTGTGTCGGCAGAATTTTATTGTTGCGAAACAGGTTTGATAGTTATTGTGTCGGCAGAACTTTATTGTGCGAAACAGGTTTGATAGTTATTGTGTCGGCAGAACTTTATTGTGCAAAACATTTTTGAAACTTCTCATTTAGCTTGAACTTAATTGTGCTAACTAGGTTTTGACAGTAATTGTGTGAACAGAACTTGTTGACAGTTATTGTAAAACAAAACTTCACTGCAGTAAAACAGGTTTGATATCTATCGCGTAGACAGATCTTTGTAGTGAGAAACAGGTTTGACATTTATCATAGAGACAGAACTTTATGGTGGTATACACGTTTGATAGTTATGATGTAGACAAAACTTTACAGTTTTAATTTTTCGTCAATCATTCTAAAAAAAAAAAAATCATACATATGATTGAACTTTGTTTTTCTGTTTTTCTTTCACTGAAACTGCTTGGAGATGGGATTGCGTAACAGAACAGAGTTCGCACATTTCATTGCGTAATTTTTGTCCCCACCCTTCTCACCCCCACTCCACCCCCCCCCCCCTCCCCCGCTGCCGATATTCTATAGACTGTGACTCCATAACCAACATCTAAACAATAGAAGGATACATTGTACTCGTAACAAGACAGTACAGTACAAAGAGTTCTTTGTGTACTATGCAAGCAGCCATTCATCTGTGCGTCATTTCTTAATGGATTAAAAAGATTTTTTTTGTTATAGTATGATTGTGTATCAAAAATGATTTTACAAACACGTTAAATCTGTTTGACATTTTAGACAATGTAATAAATCAAGTGTTCGAGGTTGTTTTTTTTTTTTTTTTAGTCGTAGGAGGAAAGAGGTGCGGGTGGAAGGCGGAGAGGATTGTTTTCAGTATTGGTGTTGAAATAACAATAACAATAGGGATACATTGTACCGCAACAGGGAAACGCCTGCAAAGGAAATATTCAAACAGTTCGACCAAAGCAACAGACATACATTATACTGTCTAGAAAATATCAGTCTTTGAGGACGAAACATGAGAGCATCCATTTCGATAAAAATCTTATGGAGATGAGGGGGCGGGGGCAGGAGGAGGTTGTGTTAGGGTTTGGGGGGGGGGGGGGGGGGGAGGAGAGGGGAGACGAGAGGGGCAGCAGAGGTAGGTGTGTGTGTGTGTGTGTGTGTGTGTGTGTGTGTGTGTGTGTGTGTGTGTGTGTGTGTGTGAAAATTGCTACCTTCTGACCCTGCGCATGCTGTTAGGCAGCGTCCCAATCATTGCATCCTTGCTTTGTTACAGGAGCACACTGACGATCATGGAGATGATCCAATTCTCTTCGTTCTTCCTTGTGGTGACGACTGTTTTCGTGTTGATGGCAGTGACCACAGCCAATGTGTGCAAAGTTGGTGAGTGTTTGTCTGACTTGTCACCAACAGAACTTGATTCGCTCAGCGGGTTGTGCATAGCTTTCTGCTGCTGTGGTTGGTGGTATGAACATCTGTTTCTTTCCTCTCTTTCTTCGGCGACTTGTTCATCTTTTGAAGGGTGAAAAAAAAACTGTTTTGTACATGTGTGCTACAAACAACTCAGGTTTAAAAATGTTGTGAGATGAATTGTAATTGTACTCTCTCTCTCTCTCTCTCTCTCTCTCTCTCTCTCCTCTCTCTCTCTCTCTCTCTCTCTCTCTCTCTCTCTCTCTCTCAGTACGTTTCCCCTATTGACAAATTTATATTCATCCGAGCATGCTAATGTACACAACTGCCGGCCGGCAAAAAAATTGTGCAACTATGGATTATGCATGAGAGCTAGAGTGGGTGCTCGCATGCACGCGCTGTGGTGTGTGTGTGTGTGTGTGTGTGTGTGTGTGTGTGTGTGTGTGTGTGTGTGTGTATTTGTGTGTGTGTATTGTGTGTGTGTGTGTGTGTGTGTGTGTGTGTGTGTGTGTGTGTGTGCGTGCGTGCGTGTGTGTGTGTTTTAGCGTGACGGAGTTGGTTTGGGAGGGAACAGGAGGGGGGGGGGGGGGGGGGGGGAGGGGAAAGAAAGGCGCCATATGGTATGTGTTACTGCAAATTCAAGATATGGGCTGTTGGTCTGTATCATTGAAATCGTTCATCTCTCTCTCTCTCTCTCTCTCTCTCTCTCTCTCTCTCTCTCTATATGCGTAATAACAACTCTTTGGTTGTTGTGTTACTTAACTTTTTTGATGTGCAAGTCCCACCAATCGCTCAGTATGGAGCAGAGTTATGGGATATGTGATAAAGCTGTTGCTGAAATGGAAAAAGTTCACTTGTTTGCTTTAAAAAGATTCTTGGGAGTGCTTCCTAAAACACCAAATGATTTTGTGTATGGGGATACAGGTCGATATCCACTGTATACATCAACTCCTATTTACGATGCATTAGTTACTGGTTGAAAATTCTACCCATGGATGAGAAAAAAATACCATATATGGCGTATAAAATGTTGCTTAGTTTAGAATTAAAAGGTAAGAAAAATTGGGCGTCTGACATTCGAGATTTTTTGTATCAAAATGGTTCGGGTTTGTCTGGGTCAGTCAAGGTGTGGAAAATGTCAACATCTTTTTAAAAGAACTACGTCAAAGGTTGATTGATAACCGATGGCAAAATGGGAGGAACATGTTCAAAATAGTGACAGGTATGCTTTTTACAGAACATTTAAATCATCTAGGAATTGTGAAGCGTATCTTTTGCTCGACATTGATAGACATTTGAAGACTATATGGCAAGAATGAGATTTGGAATAGCCGATATATCCGCACAGAAGAATCGGTATACTAATGTTGATGAAGATGCTATTGTATGTCCATTATGTAAGAATGCCAAAGAGGATGAACAACAACATTTTTGCTGTGCTGCCCTGTCTTCCAAGATTTACGAAACAATTTTATCCCCCCTAAATATCTAAAAGGCCCATGCCTGTTTAAAGTTGTATTGCTCATGGCGAAATCGGAACGAAATTATATTGAAGAATGTTTGCATATATTTGTATAAAGCATTTAAAAGACTTACTATACTACTCAGCTAAAGTATTCTTAGATTACCCAGTCGAAATGGATTAATGCTCAACTGTTATGTCAATTAATATAATTGTCTACCTATTCGCTGTTTATGCAAAATCGTATTTTCCATGTATTGTACCCCCTTCAGAAGGGGCTATGGCCTATACTGAATAAACATCCGCTTCCGTTTCCGCTTCCGTTTCCGCTTCCGCTTCCGCCTCCTATCCTTAGTCAAATATTCGTACCGCTTGACGCAGATGGCGTTGCTTTATTAGCTTAAGTCGTTTCTGAATTGGCGTAGAAAGTTAAACATAAGACCTTTTGCTTCCTCGGACTTTCACTTTAGTCTTAATATTAGCAAGGGAAATACAGATCCACTGTTGTTCAGGAAAGATGGATATTTAGCCCGCAGAGGAAGCCAGACTTGAAATGAAGTCTCCGAGCTGGTCCTGGTTTCTCATGAAACACATCCAGGCAGATAAAAAGATCGACTCTGGTGACACACTGAGAGTCTTTACTCCTGCAGAAGACGTACAGAGATCCGAACAACTGTCCCAAAATGGATACTTGTTCTTCAGCTTCAGATGAATGCATAAAACGCTCTTTGTAAACAATCCAATTTTCTGCTGGATATGGTGTATGAAGTTGCGAGTTCCAGGATCATTGCGTAATATGCCCCCAGTGATGAAAATGCACGAAATAGTCCAGAAAATAAAGGAACCATGACGTAGATTAGCCAGTCAAATGCATGAGACAGTGTAGAAACAACACATTGAAGGACATATAATCATTCATCTGCGCTAACATCATTTGGTCACTCAACGTTGCTTGGACCGTTGAGGTTTTTTTTTTTTTTTTTTTTTTTTTTTTTTTTTTTGTTTTTTTTTTAATTTTATTTTTATAGATATACATCTAAAGCAAAACCACAGCATTAAGGTTCACAAGGAGTAGCCGGCTGTATCTACTACGACTGCTGACTATATTTAGTCTCACAGCTTATGAAGAGGATGGCGAGGGGACAGATTGACATTACTGAAATTGAATTCGCCTACAGTTCGGAAGAATTGCAGATGACAGTTGAGAGAGCAATCTGCGGTTGGCTCTGATACAGCAGATGATCATGCTGCAGATCACAGATGAGGGACCAGCCGGCGGCTGGCATTTAGCTCGCACAGTTCTTTGTCACAGCCGAAGAAAGAACAATTGTCACGTTTCGGGCACAGTCCCTGCTGTACATATAACACTTTCCATGGCTTCTTCTTCTTCTTTGGGAAAAGTTAGAAGTGTTTGTCTTTGTTTGTTTCTTTGTCGTTTTCTTACTTATCCCTTTTTGTTTGCTTTTTTATCGATGGTAACATAGTCTTGATATATGATTTGACTGATCGATTTCTAAAAAAACTGATTTGTTAGTTACCTACCTGATGACAGAGGAATATTTGATATGTTTCAGCTGTTTGATTTCACTAGATAGCATTAATGAAACTAAACGAGTCTGCACTGCTGAGAAAGATGCCAGTCAATGTTTTCAGACGCATAGCATTGGCGAAACACATATGAACACACAAAACAAAGTATAAAGTAACGCAAATTCAGTACACATACGAACTAGTGGACTCTTTGTGGACTCTTTGTATTTCTACAGCATTGGTAGGACACTAGGATTTTGGAGTGAAAAGTCTAGCAGACGAACGACAGGAAAATGAAGGGTCATGTGGATCGTGCTTGCATAGAAAAAGAAACGGACATGAAACCTGCCCCAGAGTCAGGTATCATATAGATCAAGGGCTGGACTGTGCGGTGAATATGTTTTGGTACTGGCTGATTGGACTACAAAAGCCAGTTGCAGCTTTGAGTGTAAGAGAGAATAAAAATAGCGTTTTGGGCCTAAACTGTAACCGTGGAGTCGGACCAAAGAAGGACCGCCCACTGAATTGTTCATTCCCCCCAGATGAGCTGTTGCACCTGTCCCGGTGTAACGAAAACTTTTAACTCCCCGAATGGTTTAACTCCCAGGGAGTTAAACTGTTCATTTGTAAATCTTAACTCCCTGGGAGTTAAACTAGAATATAAAAACCTAACCCCCTCTGTGTTTCAGTTTGACTCCAGGGGAGTTATTCTGACATACCACCAGAATGACTCCCACCATCACCCACTCCCCGCACCTCGCTACCCCCCATGCATCTTATATATATATATATTTCGAAATGTGTGTGTGTGTGTGTGTGTGTGTGTGTGTGTGTGTGTGTGTGTTCTTACACTAACTTGCCAGATCAAGACTTGTCAGGTAGAATTGTTTCCTTCGTTATTATTGGTTTCTGTGAATTAGTCACGTGTCCTGAATTTTATTGAAAAATGTGTTTTTCTGACTGGCTGGCCGACTTTCATTTTTAGGTTGGCACACGCACACCACCACACCTGTGACGAGTCACTTGACAACTTCATCAGATCGGTCCCAAGCAGCCACCCTCTTGTACAAATTGTACAAAAAAACCCCCCCCCCCCCCCCCCTTTCTCTGTCCCATATGTCTCACACACATTTTTTTTTCTTCTAATCTATGCCAACCCTTTTTCTCCTTCCTTTCTCCCAGATGTAGCGAGTCAATACAAACAATTTTACGTCACGTCGCGACTACTCGTCATTCTCTCTCCCCCACCTTCCTTGCCCTCTCAACCCCCCCCCCTCCCTAATTTGGCGGCATGACACAATGAAAAATTGAAAGTTTTCCATTTCTACACCATTTGAGTGTATTGGCCTACACTTATGGGTGACTGTTTGATAGTCGCATAGATTCCGAGAGAGAGAGAGAGAGAGAGAGAGAGAGAGAGAGACGCCAAAGACTGAAGGTACAGTATTTCAGTTTTTCTACAAAGGCATCAAACCATTAATTCATGTATATACAGACTTTACATACAGATTATATACAAAAAGGCATAGTAAAATATCAAGGACATGCATAGATGAACACATGAATATGTACACGGACATTTCCTTTCCCTATGATGATGATGATCATGAACATTAAATCCCCTTCTCCATTCTCTTACAGAAAGACACCTGGGAATAGGTGGGTGGGGAGTCATCTTAGTCATGATCAGATTAACTCCCCCTCTGTTACAAAGTAACTCCCTGGGAGTCAAAAACACGTGTACACATTAACCCAGGGGAGTTATTCTAAACTGTGAAAAACTGACTCCCCTTAGTGGGCAGGGAGTTAAACTTTTAAACGCCTGGATTAACTCCCGGGAGTTAATCTGTACTAACTCCCAGGGGGGTAATTCTGTTACAGGGTGGGAGTTAAGTCTGATATATGTAAAAAATGACTCCCCCCCTTAATGTTTCAAGAATTTGTTGAGACTTGCACAACAAAAAAAGATTTTAGAACATTTTGAAGTTTTACTGAGTGGAGTTATTTTGGCTACAGATAGCACTTTCCATGGCTTCTTCTCCTTCTTAGCCCCCGCCCGATCCTCCTTTGCTGTCAGTGTCGTTTTAACCCTTGGGATACCATCTCTTCTGGAATCGCGACATGTCTCAATGCCAGCTGATTTCACTGTCGCTCTGTTTAAATACTTCTCAGTTTATTTCTTGTGCAGGCGCTTGTCACGTCCTCGACTAGGATACAGTTCTACACGTCATGTCGTCACCTGTGATGTAATTCTATACATGTCGTTGCATCGTTTCTGACACAGTTCTATACACTGGTAACTTTATCATTTCTGATGCAGTTCTATATGATGTCAACTCACCAATTCTGATGCGACTCAATACTCGTCACGTCCTAAATTCCGCATTTATGCAGGCGTTCTTTTCCCTTTCCGCACCGAATGCAGCAAAATGATAGGAGATGAAAACGTGTGATTTGCTTTTTCTTCTCCCCACAATGAAGTGATGTCAATCTTAAAAGTCTGCTTCAGTAATCGGCGATAGTTGTGTAGAAAGCAGGTCTGTATGTTGTATGCTGACTTATTTACTGACGATGTTTGTAAATTTTAATCAAAAACTCTCCCCCCCCCCTCCCTCTCTCTCTCGCTCGCTTATTCGTTCATTTGTTCAAAGCCCGCGCCGTGGACAGAAAAATGTGATTCTGTGATTGTACATCACAGTTCTCCCTCTCGCTTCGTCTCCATCAACTGTGCAAAGCAACTTTTAGAAAAGAAACATTGCGATCCCTTGCAACGTGAAAAATTAAAAAAACAAACAAACAACACAACAACAACAACAACAACAAAAAGGCCCCTACTGATAATGTATACGAGTACAGCGCACTGACAGATAGAAACAGTGTGTACAGGTTTCCAACAGATGCAGACATCCGTACAAAAGTGGAGTCAATTTCTGGATCAAGGCTGTACTCGGCTGTTTCAATGTTTGTCTAATACAGAAACAGTGAGCCAACATTTACATTTTTGACGGTGACGTGCGCGTGCACGTGTGTGTGTGTGTGTGTGTGTGTGTGTGTGTGTGTGTGTGTGTGTGTGTGTGTGCGCACGCGCGCGCGCGCGAGCGTTGACACTGATGTCAGCTTATGTGTGGTTTAAATAGCTTCTTGATTTTTCATTTTGGAAAAGTTAGAAGTGTTTGTCTTTGTTTGTTTGTCTTTTTCTTATTTGTCCTTTTTTGTTTGCTTTTTAAAAAATTTTTTTTTATCGATGCTAACATGATCTTGACATATGATTTGACTGACTGATTTCTAAAAAAAAATTGATTTTTTTTTTCTGTTGTTTGTAAGTTACCTACCTGATGACAGAGGAGTATTTGATATGTTTCAGCTGTTTGATTTCGCTAGATAGCATAACGAAACTAAACGAGTCTGCACTGCTGAGAAAGATGTCAACCAATATTTTCAGACGCATAGCATTGGCGGAACGCATATGAACACACAAAACAAGGTATAAAGTAACGCAAATTTAATACACCATACGAGCTAGACAGGTTTGTTCGCGACATTCAGATGTGACAGAGAGCAGACTGAAGAAAGATCCACAAAACAATACTGCCTAGACAGCATTCGGCGTGTGATTGACAGTGTATGAAACACGGGTGAGAAAGTTAGGACACACACACACACACACACACACACACACACACACACACACACACACAGTGAGAGAGAGAGAGAGAGAGAGAGAGAGAGAGAGAGAGAAGAGAGAGAGAGAGAGAGAGAGAGAGAGAGAGAGAGAGGTGAGTCGGCGTATAAGCAAAAGGATGTGTGTGTGTGTGTGTGTGTGTGTGTGTGTGTGTGTGTGTGTGTGTGTGTGCGCGTGCGTACGTGTGTGTGTGTGTGTGTGTGTGTGTGTGTGTGTGGGTGGGGGTGGGTGGGGTGGAGGATGGCTCCAAAATGATTCAGATCACAAAGTGGGTAGTTGGGAAAAAATAATCGGAGAGTGGCGCGGGGAAATCTTGTTATGGAATTAAATGGTAGACTACACCACTACACAGGGTAAACACATAAAACCAACAGTTCGTCTCCTTCTCCCTAACGGGGGAGTCACTGAGACACTTCAGCACATTTTCCCACATTTCTCTGGGGCTTTAGTTTCTGCAAATGTATTCCCTGTTTGTTCTGCAATGTTGTCAGGCCATCGTTTAATTCCACCTCCACCCCCTTTCTTCAGTCTTCCTTTTCTAGTAGTTCCCTGGAGGGTTGTTTTTACTAAAGCATTGGATCTTGCTGTATGACCTCACCAACGTACTCTTCGTTTCTTAACTGATATCAGTGTAACTGTGGCATGGTCCTAAGTGTTGTCTGATGGTTTGACGCATTTGTTGATGGGTGATGTAATCAGTATATCTGATTTTTGATATTTTGTGGTAAGAGCTTTATCCATGGTTAGAGTGAATCTGTCCGGATCTGCTGTGAAGACACATGCTTAGGGGAAGATGACCTACACGTTGTACGCTGGAGCCCGATCTTGTGTTTTATAGAGTTCTTACTGCCTTTTCTTAAAGGTTTGAGTCTGGAGAGCGCTGGTATTGTGTTTGCTCGTTATGAGAGGATACCTGGTTTAGATCCCGCATAGCTGATAATGGACCCCCAGGTAAGGGGACGGTTAAAGAGTTCGTAGCGTCTGTTCCTTGACAGTCATCAGTATTGATGGTGGTGTTGTGAATAATCATCAACTGGGATTTTCTCGGCGCTGATTTTCATGCCATGTCTTCTTGATGTTTCATCCAGTCACTGAACAAGCTTGTTGTGTCATTTTTTCTCTGCCTGCCGACCCATCGACGTCATCTTCAAATCGACAGCTCGTGATGGTTATCCCCCTAGTGCTGACTGTGTTGACATGATCTTAAAATGCATCAGTCCTGAGGCGTTCTGGGAATATGTTAAAAAGTGTTGGAGATAGCAGGCAGCCCTGACGAACTCCAGCTGAAGTATAGTACCACTGTCTAACAGCACTCTGCACAATACACTGTTCTCTTCGCTTTGGGAAACAGATGCTGAATGGTGTTGATGAGTTTTCTTCTGCCCGATGTTAGATTTGTTCATTAGAGTCCATAGCGCCCCGTACCAGACTTTGTTGAATGCCTTCTTAAAATCTATGCGAATGTGGCATAAAACACCCTCAGGTGATGGAGACATTTTTCATAACGAATACGCAGCAGATTAAAGAGCTCGTCGACGGTTTAAAAAAAGAAAGTACGCAGTTTAAAAGAACTAACACCACCCAGGTATCAACAACATACAAGGATAGGGACTGCCTCCCATCGACCACGACTCTTGCATTTTACGTTTTCCCTTAAGCCGTACCTGTTAACCTTTTAGTACTGGACAGTGCAAAATTCAAGGTAAGAAGAGTAGAGCTGAAGTATTACAGCAATGTGGTCAGCAGTACGTGTAAATGAGATGTTCATGCACAAGCCAGATGCCACTGCAACTATTGGCATCCACACTCATAGTTACTGTGAAAGTTGCATCAGCAGCAACAGCAGAGGGGCCTAATAGTGGTTTGTAGTAGTAGTAACAGCAGCAGCATCACCACCGCCACCACCACCACCACCACCACCAATAGCAACAGCAGCAGCAGCATCACCGCCACCCCCACACTACCACAGCCACCACCAGTAGTGGTAGTAGTTAGCATTTGTTATCTTCTTCTTGTAGCAGTGGTATAACGGGTGATAGCTGACTAGAATAAAGGTGGTACGGTTGTTGTTCATTTTGGCGTAAGAAATTCATCTTTTGTTGTTGTTGTTGTTTTGTTTTTTACTTTCAGACAGAGTGTGCGTGAAAACGATTTCTACGAGTGGTCAGTTTGGAGTGAATCCGGAGACTGATGGCCCAGTGTATATTAAGGCTAAGAATGGTGCTAACCAATGGCCTTTCTTTGTGACCCTTTATTCCTCTACCGGCTTTCAGCGGGGCGAAACGGTTTGCTTTGACATGTTCAACAGCTTCAGTACTGTAAGTTATTTAAAAATGTACACTGCATTTCAATTGTTATTGTCTCATCATGCACACACACGTTGCTTTGACATTCTTAACAGCTTCAGTGCAGTAAGTTATTTGAAAAGTTACACTGCATTTCAATTGTATATTGTCTCATCATGCAAACAACTTTGCAAATATAACTAAAGAGAGAGAGAGAGAGAGAGAGAGAGAGAGAGAGAGAGAGAGAGAGAGAGAGAGAGGAGGTCAATGAAAGGTGGAAAGGTGAGGAGTATGTCATCAGAAGAGAGAGAGAAGGGTAAGGAAGGAACACAAACATTCACATACATTTAAGGATCACTCGTACTTGAATCTATACAAATAATTTTGAAAACGTATAAAGAAAAGTTATATAATGTTATCATTAGTCACACTGTTTAGGAAGTGCAGCATCAGATATGAGAAGTACTGTCTTTTGGAAACGTTTAGACTAGAATTGACATTGAATGAAGACAATAGGTCATTTCACAAACAACCACCGGAATAAATGAGGCTAGATTTTAAAAGATCAATCCTCGGTAGGGGCATCTTAACCTTTCTGACATTACGAATCAGGTTTGTTTTAAATTTATTTTTCAGAGCTGGTGGTGCATGATTGGACATTATCTTAAACACGAACATTGCTTTGTTATAAGCGAGTTTCCATTCCAGAGGCAAAATGTCTAAACGTTTATAATCAGAGGGAGTTACGGTTTGTAGATTTGAGAGGAATGAGTTTAACAGCCCGTCTATTAAGACTGAAGAGTGGCTTTAATACGTTATAACTGTCCGAATCCAACAATGTAGAAGAGTAATTCAAATGAGATTCAATGTACGAGTAAAAAAAAAACAGCTTACGACAATGTTGGTCTAAGAAATGTTTTAGTTTTGAAAGCTGGTGAATCTTTTGAGACAGAAGTTTGCAGAGCATTGTGACATGAGAAGACCATGACAAATTATTGTCTACAATAATACCAAGGATTTTTATGATGATCAACTTTTTCAACTACCTCATTATTTATAAAAGAGACAGGAAATTATAAGAAACATTTTGACGCTTCTGTCTAATGGTTATTATCAAGTACTTCGTTTTCTGAGAATGGAGACACATGTGATTGAGTTCAGACCATACGATTAATCTGTTTATACTTTCTTGTAAAGTGGCAAATACATTTTCATTATTTTTATGACTAGAGTGTATAGTGGTGTCATCGGCGAACATTTCACATGGGCTATTAATAAATAGAGGTAAATCGTTTATAAATATGGAAAATAAGATAGGTCCGAGTACTGACCCTTCACGCACACCTTGACTTAAAGATAATGTAGGAGATACAGATTCATTTTCTGAAACCATTTGCTTTCTATCAGAAAGAAATGAAGATGGGAGTTTAACGAATTCTCTGATAAGTTATATATCTGTAAAATGTATAAAAACGACTGCTGGACTTCAATAAAGACGATATGAAAAATGAGTTCTTTGAAGTCCTTTAAAAAAAAAAAAGATAAACACTCAAGCTATCGGGTCTAAGACCCTTCATCAGGAAGTACTAAACAGTAAACACAAGGGAAAAAGTCAAAGTGACGAAAAAGAACATATTAGAACAAATGACATCAAAACAAATTGATGTCACAACAGCATTGTGTAACACTTTTCCCCTGGTAGCACTGCATAATGCATACGTTTGCTATATGTGTTAGGTTTCTGCTAACAGCCTCCCTATAAATTTCTTTTCCACCAGCCCCCCCCCCCCCCCCCCCCCGCCCACGCACACACACCATATACTTCCTCCTCCTCCTCCTCCCCCAACCCCCGCCCACCCTATCCTCACCCCACAACACACATACCTCATACACTTCGCCCCCTCCCCCTCAGCCCCCACCCCCATCCCATTTCATCCAAAAATTTGGATCCTTTCAACCCCTGGGCATAAATGTGAAACGTCATAAAGGGTTCAACACTGTTTCTCTACTTCTTGCAAGGAAGGGGCCGAAGTGTGTGGGGTATGTGTGTTGTGGGATGACGATGGGGGTTGGGGGAGAAGAAAGAGGGGGAAGTATATGGGGGGGTGTGTGTGGGGGTGGGGGGCTAGTGGAAAAGGAATTTATGGGGAGGCTGTTAGCAGAAACCTAACAAACGTTTGCATTATGCAGCGCTACCATTCCCATTCACCCTATTTCGTAAGCCCTGCTTCCATGCTCTTGATATCACAGCTGCTCCAGACTTTGGTTTGTGGTTGTGTAGAACGTCGTTGCTAGAGCTTCTGGTGGCGTAGTGTTTTCTCCGGCAGTGCTAACCCGCATGTGCGATCTCCTCAAGTGCTTGGTTGTGCCCCCATATGTACCTTCTCTGAGTTAGCGCTGCTTTGTATGAACTCCTGGCATGCTCCACTGTTTGCCGTGACAAGAGTGAACATGGAAGGACATCTGATTTCCCCCATTTCAGCAGGTTTGAATATGCAGGTCTGAGAATGAAGCTGACGAAGAGATGCCTTGTGCGATATGTCATTCCAGCTGAAACTTGATCTGTGCGCGTTTTCTCATGTAATCTATAGAGCCTGTTTGCTTTCTAGATGCTCTTGGGATCCTCTTCTTCTTCCTACTCTACTCCTCTATTAGCGTCTGTATTTGCTGCCCCTTTTGCCTTTGACCACACCATTCATTTTGTTGACACAAGTCCCTTTGTTGGTCTGTTGTATCCTGTTAGTTCCCTCATCTTGAGGCTTTCCTTTGTCACGTCCACTGCCAGCCGAACTTTTTAGTTTCTGCCAGTGTTTAACTTGGGCTGTATTGATTGATCTCACAACTTTGTCACCCGAGTCTTCAAGCATGATCAAGCATGATCAGTAACCTTGCTTTACCCACTTTTACCCTACCTGTACTCTCTGAGAGAGGATTTTTCAGGAAGCTGATATTGTTTTATCAACACAGGATAGAAAAAACTTCGTGATCAGCTTGACCTGCAATCACCAGACCATGCCTTTACCAGGAAGGTGGCCTATCATATGCAGACTTTCTTCTGCAATTGGCATTGTTTCCTTTTTTTTTCCCCCTTGTGTGTCTTTCAAAGAGTCTTCACACCACCTTCCAAAACTCTTGACTGGTTCTGCTGTTACTGGTGAAATGGCTTGGTTGGCTTGGGTGAGCGTGACTGTCTTCGCTACTTTTCCCCTCCACACGGCAAGGTTTCGCGTTTTCTTTAGTTTGAAATTCATGTTGGATGAATCAGATAACTTGTCTAACTGTTTCAATGGTTCGTGTTTCTAATTATTCTTGGCGGAAATCGCCGTTGTGTCTTCCATGATAGCTTTTAGAGTGGGCATATGGTATCCATTCCTCGGATATGCTGGAACTTGTGCGGCTCGTGCCTACTTTCAAGATGACTTTCATTGCCTATACAAACAGTTCTGAAGAAATGGCACGGCCCACCGCTATGCCACCTTTCAGACTGATCCAGTTTGTTGATACCCATATATATATATATATATATATATATATATATATATATATATATATATATATATATATTCTTTTGTGGAAAAACCTCACGAAGGAGCCACGTAAGTACTGTGTCAGCATTTCTTGAATGTTCTTTGGGACATATGACATCTTGAGGGCCCGTTGAATCATCTTGTGTGGACCTGATCCATACACATTTGTCGGGTCCAGCCACACCGCACACTGAGATCCCGTTTCTCTGTCTTAGTTGTGCGGACTGCTTCCCAAAATCATGAAGGCATGTTCAACACAGCCAGACAATCCTGGAATGCCTCCTTCTGTGGAGTGACAAACCCAACTACTTATTTTCTGTCAGGTGTTTAACCAGCGTGGCCGTCAAGGCAAAGAATATTTTTACCTTCAACGTTCAGAAGTAATATTGATCTTAACTGGCTGACGTACCTCGAGTTTTGCTCTTTCATTCAGAATGGGACAGTTTTACCCAAAGCTATGGGCGGACGAAGAATGTTCGCAAGAGATCACATTACTCACACACACACACACACACACACACACACACACACACACACACACACACACACACACACAGAGAACTTAGAGTGGATTGAGAACATTCACAAGAGACCGGTTTAGAGAGATGGATGGATGGATGGATGGATAATTTATCTAATGCATACGCCATTGCCCCCTCATGAAGGGGTACACTTTCAATGAATGAACTTTACACCATTTCCTTAATAACTATACACACAGTCATATATGCATACATATTTCAGGATCTTAAGACATTGCAGCAGATCTATTTTAAACGCTTTGCATAAGAATATTGACATATTTCTGACGATGTTTTCATTTTTAGACGCCAACAGTGAAGTCAATTGAAACTGGCTGGGATGCTTATAAAATTTTAAAGGTATATAACGTTTTCGTAAATGATAAAATGTAGGACAGCATAACACAAAATGAACTTCATCTTCGTTTGTAATTCTGCACAGTGGGCAAATCAAATCTGTTCTGTATGTGATTTATAACGATAATAGTGACATGCAATTTCAGACACACCAAGCCTGAACCTTGTCAAAACAAATTTTAAGAGAAGCAATCTAAATTCAACTTTAAATAAGTTTTATCATCATTTACAATACAAAACGTTCTAGATGTTTTTTAAACCGTTCACTGTTATTTACATGAAATTTCCATTCTTGCCCCCTAGACAATATCAATCTACCTTAAAATGATTCAAAAACAGACTTATTTCTTCAACTTCCTTGGTTCTCCCATACAAAGCCAAAACCATACATATATAATTTGCATCAAATATTTGACACCCGATTTCTTTTGTTTCGTGCATCTAAATCAAGTAACATTCTGTAGACATTCCGCAGTAATTTGCCTTCTTCTAATCGTGTTAATTTCAACCAGTCTCTAATTATCTGAACAATTAAGTAGTGGGGGAAAACAAGTGCAGGCTAACAATTCTTTAGTCATTATAATAATGACTTGGCAAAGATTTGAACTTTCATATATTAAAAAAAATGAAGATGAAGAAAATGGGTGAATATATTATAAATATAAGAAACCTTCACTAGCTGCCTGAGGGAACCATCGTAATCCCTCTCGAAGGCACATCTGTTTGTACTGCCTGCTCCTAGGCCTTTCGTCCGCTGGATTGGACTCATCAGGGAGACACGGCTGATTGTGTCTGTGCTCTTGGTGTCAAATACAGAGACACACCACAGTCAATAATTCTGTGGTGTTCTCACTACCAAGGGTTCAAAAAAGAATCCAACAGCACCCCTATAGGATACCTGTTCGTCTCCCCATAAATGAAGTCATTTGGTGTTCTCATTTCAACTCCTAAGAACGTTTTAAGTGCGAACATATGTAATTTTTCAGGATAAAGAGCTGCATTTTCAAGACCTCATATTTCGGCACCATAGTGAACAGTCGGTTGGATTTGAACATCAAATAACTCCAAATTAAGATCAAGAGAATTATTCTTCAATTTGTACAGATTTTGCATCACTCACACAATGTCTTCTTGGCTCGGCTTCTAAGATCCTGGCACGCTGCAGTAAAACTCAGCCTCGTAGAGAAATTGATTCCTAAATACTTGTAAATATTTACCACAGACATTAAAACTCCATCATAATTCCATCTTTCTCTCTGGCGGCTAAATATCCCCCTTTCCTAAACACCACTGTCTTACTTTAGCTCATACTTACATTCAAATGAAGTTCTGATGCTGCACGATGTAGACTATCTGACTGCGTCTATAAGCCAACAACTATTTCAGAAAATAAAGCTACATCATCTGCCAATTACAAAATGAATAACTTAAAAAAATCATATGTGAACCTTGCACCATGTCTTCCACACCTGATTATTTCTAATGCCAGTGCATTGATGAATAGTGAAAAATAATACCGGGCTAGTAACATCACCTCGTTTCACGCCTCGTGTACAATTAATATAGTCTGTTAACTTATCCCCAGGTCGGATTCTGCTTTTGACATTTATGTACATACTATTAATACACCGAAAAAGCTTCCCTTTTATTCCATCTTTTAACAGAATAGGCTACAGTAAATGTCTCTCCATAGAGTCAAAAGCTTACTCTCAAATCAACAAAAGCTGCACAGAGTTTACAATTCATACAAATTGTTTTTGTATCAAGGCTACCAGCGTGAACATATGATCAATAGTGGAATAGCCTTTTTTGAATCCTGCCTATGTTCACCAGTAAGGTTTTACTCTTCTATCCATTCCCGTAGTCGGTTATTT
>JADBJO010022099.1:7500-28466 GCA_016801955.1 Conus betulinus
AGATTGGCTCATAAAAAGAGCGATATTCTCAATGAATTTATCCCAATACTAAAACGCACACACACACACACTCTCTCTCTCTCTCTCTATCTCGGTGACCAGGAATAGTGCGGACAGAGGCACTGACCCTGTTCTCACTGAACGCGCGAAAAAGGGGTCTTCATTTCCGTGTTTCATTACAGAAATATTTTTTGGAATGAAAGTAACCTTGCTTAACGATGGATTCCGCACTCATTTGTGATTAATAGACAAAAGTGCCAACGATAAACGCAAAATGCTCTGCTTAGGATTGCTGTCACGTCAGGATACGGTGCTGCTGCTAGCAGCAGAGATGCCCCCCCCCCCCCCCCCCCCCCCCCCCTCCCCCCCCCGACACGTCATTCGTCAAACTCTTTGATGATGTAACCATTCCACTTTATTTTGGGAGAAAAAAAATAGCATAAAGACAATTCAAATGTTCTGTGTACCTGCAGGCATGCGTGCGCAAGTATATGTGTGTATGCATATATATGTGCGTGCGTGCATATGTATGTATATGCGCGCGCGCGTGCATGCGTGCGTGTGCGTGTGTGTGTGTGTGTGTGTGTGCGCGCGTGTAGTATGTACTCCATAATCATTTTGTTTTAATGTATTCGACTCATTTTTTCCATCTCGTCGCATTATTCAGCTTAGTCAGGACAGCTGGAAGATCAGGTTATGCCTGAAGTCTTCATCCTTGAATGAATAAAGCTTTTCCCAAGTTCCGAGTTCTGAGCTCGCTCTCTGTCTCCGAGCGCGCTGTTGTGTGTGTGTGTGTGTGTGTTTTCGATGGCGCTCAAGTCACGCTGGCGTAACCGGCAAACAGACGCACGTAACGATTGTTTTATAGCAAACCGTGCCAAATACCTCGTTCGGTGTTTGCTAGTTTTGTTTTGTCTTTTTTTTTTTAAAGAGACTTAAAGACTCAAACCTGCTCAAAAGATGGTGTAAAGGAAGGACTGTCCGATTGAAAATTGAAGTCACTGAGAATAACTGAGCTGCCCTTTAAAGAGTTCATTCGATCCACACACACAAAGAAATTTCTTTCAAAGAAAAGCGAATCTTTGTTTTCTTTGTCATGACTGAAAGGCTAAGGAAAATGAGACACCAGCAATTAAAAGGAAAACATCACTGGTAAAATAATAATTTCACAATGATGCCCTATGTATTGATACTCATCACTCTGGATAATTTGGAGATAAATTATGATACTGCATGGCTTGACCGAAAAAATGAAAAAAAAAAAGTTCAAGGTTAATTAGTTGCTAAATTCTGTTAAGTAGACTGTTTATGACAGTGCTCTTAACTCTGGCCCTTCGTACTTTTTCTAATAAGCGGTGCTTTTGTATGTCTTCATTTTCTTTCAGTGGTCCAAATCACTTCTGTCATCCATAAAATTTATACAAATTGAAACAGTCGCCAGCATTAAACATGGCTGCGTGACAGGCCACAGAAAGCACGATAGTATTTTTTCATACATGAATAAATACCAAATGAAGTCAAGCTACAGGTATTGATTAGTGATTGTTTATCTAGTAACTGGCGGTTTGCAAAAGTAGAATGCTGCATTTTTTTTTTTCAGCTGCCGGTCTCAGGTACTAGTTTAGTTTGCTAGGCCGGTAGCTAAGCAAGTACAGAGTTCGCGTCATAAAGACAGAATCTAAAGCAACTAGTTCTAGTAGTAGTATGTGCAACATCGTTCAAATCAAATTTCAAACCCATCACTTTGTGTGAATCTAATTTTCAATCAGCAAGTTACGTCACATTAAGATACACACTTTTTTTTGTCACAACACTGGTATAAAGATGCGGGGGTCTTCGCTCTCAAATGAGAAGAAGAGACACAACACTACAGTCAGTTGTCATTAATTTTCCATTGTCTTAGATATGAGCCTCCTAGCATTTGGGGGAAAATCGACAAAAAAAATCATTCTTTTCCTGCTCAACAAATGAGCCAAACCAACCTGACTCT
Organism: Conus betulinus; assembly: GCA_016801955.1. Classification (NCBI taxonomy): domain Eukaryota; kingdom Metazoa; phylum Mollusca; class Gastropoda; order Neogastropoda; family Conidae; genus Conus; species Conus betulinus. The sequence goes on from JADBJO010022099.1 coordinate 9,491, forward strand.
GACAGCGTTGTAAACATGCAAAGCTGCAGTCTCTTGTCAACTTCGATATAAAAAGTATAAATGCAAGTCTATCCTAGAGCCCCATTTGGTATCTTCTTCGAGTAATTCTATTTTTTCCAATCAATGGCCCACGATCAGTGTATGTTCATCATTCTAGCACTTTACTGAAGAAGTACCCGTTTCATTACATTGCCGCCGGTCTTTTTGTTTCTCTGGGACCGGTTCCAACACTGGTTATTGAACTACAGTGCAGGGCAACCAGCGCTGGGACCAGTATCCTGGATAACCATTGTGACCACTGCGCCGAGCCCCAGCGGGAGTTTGACAGGACCAGCTTGTACAGAAGCATTGCCTTTCCAGCTTGATGCAATACTCTGGCAATGCCACAGCAACCATCAACATTTGTTTCCCAATCCCTCTATATCAAGAATTGAACATGTACTGTGGGCTGCGCTTTCAGAGCAATGTCTTCTATATGAATATTCACTGTAACAGAAATTCTAACGAAACAGATAATCTATTGTGTTCAGATGCATTTTTTTTTTTTTTTTGTCCCTTCGGAGTGGCTGCAAAATTTAAAGACAAACCGACTTCCCGAGCCAAGAGCGGTGCCTTACACCTTCTGAACTGTCTTTGCAGCGATGGAATAGTGCATTAAGAGGGGCAAGGATGGGGCGACAGTATTTGTAGCCTAACCTCCAGTCACCGTCATGACCTTGGCCTTGGGGACATGACCTTACATAATGAAGGCAGTCTTTCAACACCCCCCCCCCCCAAAAAAAAAAAAAAAAAAAAAACCAAATACCTGGCATATTCAATCATTTAAAAAATGACCGTCTTCTTAGTTGTCCGTTTTGACATACTTTTACTCACAATTTTTAGATTTGACATTTTTGCTCTTTCGCATGGTGGTAGTGGTGTACCTTTTTAACCATCATTTGGTTACCTAACCAGGTTTTTGGTAGCCATCCCACAACGACTGGCTCAATGCTGTGTGACAAGACTACCAGTGAGGTGACCAACTACTGCACCCTTCTTGAGATTTGCTACTTTTTATGCGTCGTGCTACTCAACGTTGACGTCTACTTAAAATATCACCAACACAACGTCTATTGAACGGCGACATGCTATCCTGTGTGGACTAGCCACCTAAATAACCAGCACCACGGCTACTTTAATCCAGCACCACAGCATATTCAGTAACTCGTGAATACTGGAGTTTGGGAATTGCTTGCAGCCACAGAACGTTATATATTTAAAACACTCGTAAAATCCGTTTCATTTCATGTCTCTCGCCCCTGTGTTCTTCCAAAGAAATTTGCTTTCCTCTCAGACTTTTTTTTTTTTTTTACACACGGCTTGCCGATCGTCTCAACATTATCGGTTTGTGACAGCAAGGACGACGGTTGGATGGGATACAGAAATTGAGAGAGACACAGCACAAGGGCAGGTCATCAATGACAGGGGTGAGACTAATGGAATAAAGGCCAGGACAGAGCAATAATTTGTGATGCGTCTTAAAGATATGCAGGGTGTTTCTAAAAGTTAGGTACTCAAAAATGGATGTTCGTTGATAGATCTGCGGTGGCAAAACCACTCAACATCGACTTTAGAAGCACTTATGTATAATCTATGACACGATATCATATTTAGTAAATATTCAACAACCCTTTTCCTTCTATTTTTTTTTACATTTTCTTAAAAGGACTCTGTCCGACATTCTTTACAAAAATCATTCTTCTGCGACTATCAAAATCAACTCTCAAATGCATTTTGGTCCAGTTACATACAAGCATACAATTGAGAACAAATGATTCATGTCCTCTTTTCCCCGTTCTGCAAGATTATGACCACGATTTCTTACAACGTGAAACTATCCAAGAAATGTCTGACGTGACAGAGAGAGAGAGAGAGAGAGAGAGAGAGAGAGAGAGAGAGAGAAAGAGAGAGAGAGAGAGAGAAAGAAAGAAGGACAGAGGGAGATCTAAGCTGGAAGAGAGAGAGAGAGAGAGAGAGAGAGAGAGAGAGAGAGAGAGAGAGAGAGAGTGTGTGTGTGTGTGTGTGTGTGTGTGTGTGTCTGTGTGCGCGCTTGTGTTTGAGTGCGCGTGCGTGTGCACTCTATGCAGATAAAGCTTTTATTCATGTACACGCACATGCATTGTCAAAGGGAGAAAAATACACGTGTGCAGAGGTGGACAGAATATAGATGACCGACCAAAGAAAAACACACAAAAATAATGGTCCGCTCTTGGCAAACTGAAAACCAGCCAGTGAACCTATGCATTCTTTTTATTCACGGAAGAAACGTTTGCTACGTTTCTTTGGAATGACTTACAAATATGCAAATAGACCATTAAGGCAACACCACCATGTGCAGACCAACTTCAGTCCCGCTTCCAGTCAATGCTTTCACCAACAGGAGTAATTTCCCTTGTCTATCGGCACTCCTTCCTCACCCAACCCCACCCCTTGCCCGATTTATTCTAAATCAAGGTCCACAGCTGCTTTGACCTCAAAACAAGGTCTCCGAGTTGATCGGCAAACGATCAGTGTGCGGAAAGCAGTGAACTCATGGTCTTGCTGTTAAAAAGTCAAGTGTCTCAGGACACTTCCATTGTCTATAATATATACATTCAGAAATTATCGATTACGTGAAAGCGTGGTGGTGGGTCGTGAATGCATCCTTAAGTCCGTGCAGTGGGATGGTCCAGTAGAAGTCGCATTTCTTTCTGCATTCCCTGGGAACGGATTCTCTGGAAGCCTGTGAACTCGATGACGATGTAGGCGATATCTCGTCCCTGGAGTCGTTCGCCCTTGGTGAGGATGGAGATGGTTGTGGAAGATGAACCGCGAAAGCTCGTGGCTGACTAGTGGTGATTCTCGTTGACAGCCCATGCCTCATGACCTGCCACAAACGAAGCCGCGGATTATATTCTGACCAAAACGACGCTGCTAAACCATCACTGAGAATACACTAAAGCACGAAGAGTAGAAACTAACGCCTAAGAATGACATTCATACACGCTGAGAATGAAGAGCAGAATAAAGTCTTTGAAAAAAAAAGAAAGAAGATACTAAACCTGGGAAAGATTGGACTGTGAATAAGGCCTCAGCCTTTGAAAAGACAAATTTACCTGCGAAACAAAGACTCACGTTTTTAAGGAAAATTACACTACAAAATATGAAAGGGGAAAAATCTTGCTCTATTAAAGCTGATATCAACCCTTCTGACACAAAAGGTCTATCAGCCCTTTGGTAAGGGAAGGTAATGTTGCCTTTAGCCCAGCCGACCGCAAAGGACCAGATCTGGGCTGTCACCTCGTTGAAGTCAACTCACAAGTCATCAGACAGAGAAACCTCATTCACACAACCATTTAAAATAACATGAAAACACACTGGAAGTTTGGTTAAACATCTGTAAAATCTTAGATGAAAATGTTATATGTCTTTCAGAAATTTGAACATAACATAAGGTGGGACACCTCTGAACATGTTTGCCATGGAGTCTGCAGTAAAATGTTTTATGTTCGCACACATCATGCAACTCCCAACACTTCAAAATATACTTCAGTGTGTGTGTGTGGTAGACATGTAATGCACCACGGAGCTTCTTCGCCTTTTTAAACGATAAGAATGGGTGTGAAAGGAGCACTATCATGCAAACGGAACGACACCGTTTCTTCTTTACGACCGCTTCGGGAACATGGTAAAACCTCTTCAGATTTGGATGGATTTTGAATAGTTTATCCGTCTGCAAGTTCCATTCCTCTTGCCAGAGGTCTTTGATGCAAGCCTGGGCTTTGAGTTTCAGATCAGGTTGAGGGAAAGACAATCTGCTCAATTCTTTCATTGTGGCACTCTTGGCAAGTTGATCAACCAACTCGTTACCTCGACTGCCCACATGGCTGGGAACCCAACCAAAGACTATGTTCTATCCACCTGATGCCAGAGAGGTGTACAGTTCGAATAATTGCAGCAGCTGAGGGTGCTGGAGGTTACGGCTGGAAGAAAGAAAGGGGGTTCGACAAAATCAGGAAATCTTTATGTTTTGATTTAGATACCATTTCAAGAGCCAGGACCAAGGCTGTCAACTCCGCAGATGCAGCTGCCAGTGGAAATGTGTACAGAACATCTGAGAAGGACCTGTTGCACAAGACACAGCAGAGGCCCCTTCTTAGAGATTTCTAACGCAGTTTGGCGAAAAATGACCTGCGCGTCAAGGAGCTAGAGGTATCTTTACAACACGAATGTAAATCTAACCGGATCCCTGGAGTGAATAGAGTCTATGGTGAGTCAGTAGGAAACTTGGATGAATCGCACGACTCCTCGGTTTTATCTGCACTGTTCAAGTACGGAAGCATACGAATTCCCAACGGTGGAATGGAACTGGGGTGGCCATCAATTTTCATGCGGGGTTTGCGGGTTCAAGATATAGGTCCAAACTCAAGGACAGTTTAAGGCAAGTCTCAACCGCAACTCAGAATATTCAGCATTTTTCCAACAAACAGTTCTTACCTGTTGGATTTGACTTTTAAAGTTCAGTTTTTGATTGAAAAATAACACACCCAAACGAAATAACATCTAGGTGAAAAATAACACCCAGAAATTTGGCTTATTTCACAATTGGAATGCAGCTTTATTCAATGAATTTCAAGATCGGCAATGACCGACGAAAATTGTGAAAATGCATACACTGTGTTCTGGTGCTTGTGACTAGTTTTGTGGCACTGAGCAGCTGTTCAAACAAGCGCTATAGGAGGAAAGCACGAATACCTAATAAAACAAGACAGTAAACCGATAAAAGTCCATAACTGTAAAAAAAGGACACTAAAATCTTTCAAAGGAAGATGCTATATTTGTGGAGTGAAAACACTACAACTTTTAAAAAGGGGGAAAACACTACCTAGAACTACTACACTAGCCACTTAAAAAGGACACTAAACCCTCTGAAAGAACGCAAAAGAGGATCCCAATGCCATCTATCACAGAAGGTCGAGAACACTTGCACTATTTGAAAGATGATCACCAGCTCCCATAGGATTACGACATTAAAACCTATGAAAGGATTCACATGCTGACTGATTACCATGTCAGGCTTTCTGTGGATAAAGGACACGCAGATCAGGAGTACCAGGTGCACACTAGGGAATATTTCAGGAAGAGGATTAAAGACTTCCTCAAGAGCTCTGCAGCTCAAACCAAAATGATCTGAAAGCATGCGTCCATGTTCCAGACCCCTTGATTCACGACACATGCTCCAGAGCCCGAATCGGCCTTTCATGCCTTTCTAGAAACAATTCCCTCTGGTACTCCCCGTTTTGTATCCTTATTCCACAGAACACCGACGTCGGAAAGTCTTTTCTTGGCCATATGAAAAAATAGACACCGAATCCTAGAAAAAGACTGGCCCCCAAGAGAAAAGCCAAATAAATCTGAATGAAGGAGACACTGAAGCGAAGAAAGAATACTCTAAAACCTGTGAAAGAAGAAAACACGATACCGAAATAAAGACATTAAATCCTTTGCATGGAAGCACCAAACCTTGAAAAAAAAAGGATTGTGAACTTGCAAACAAAGACACCCTCGAGTCCGTGGGAAAAAAAAAAAAAAAAACAGACAGCAAACCATTTGAAACGTAAGGTAATGCTGCTTACAGCCCAGCTGATCGCAAAATACCATATCAGGACTGTCACTGCGTTGAAGTCATTCACACAACTCCTTGAAATACACCTAAAACATACCGGAAATTGTGTAAACAAAATTCTTCTGTAAAAATCTTAGATTAGATGGAAAATACTGCTTTTTTAATTCAAATATTCACATTAGGTGGGACATCTCTGTACAAGGTTTTAATCGCGTCTGCTGTAAATTGCTTATGTCTCGTATCATGCAAGTCCCCAATACTCTAAACGAATATGTTTTGCTGTGACTGTACATGACATGACCAGAGTTTCTTCAGCCAGTATGAAACTTTTTCTTCTCTGCGACCACCAGAGGCAGATGAGAGGAACTTTTGGGTTTGAGCAGATCTGGAAATGTTTTGTATTATGTCTGTGTATTCCAGTCCCCGTGCTAGGTTTCTGATATAACCATTAACATACGGTCTCAAATCTGAGTAGAGGATAGATATGTTGGACAGTTTCTTCGTAGTGGCATCACTGGCCAGACGATCAGCCACTTTATTTCCCCGAATGCCAACATGACCGGGAACCCAAGCTAGAACAATGATGTGATCTTCCGCCTTTGAGGGGGTAAAGGTGTTTTTTTTTTTAAGTTTTAGAGTTCAGTATAATGGAAGTTACCGCCAGCTATGGCCTTCAAAGCTGACAGCCAATCAAAAAGTTCTTGTTTGTAGATTGAGAAATACTTTTCAGTGCTAGAACTAACGCTGTAAGTTAACAGGGTACACAGAAGTATCTGACAGAATATGCTTTGATAATAACGAGAAAGAACATTTGGGCAATAGGCTGTACAAGCCACTCCATCTTCGGACACTGAACAATTCGTGAATATTTCTATTAAGATGGGAATTTTGTACAGGGATCAGCAAACAATGCCTTGTATGCCTGACGACTGGTGGATATTTGCTAAAAGCAGCAAGATCAAAGCGAATTTCTGGTGTGAAAAAGGTCCATGGAGGCTTATCTGGAAATTTGGAGAAGTCGGACAACTCCTAGATCAAGACCTGCATTCTGCGCATGGGGCTGCATACTAGGTCAAAATAGAGGAATACAGCTGGGACTTTCTCCAATTTTCCTTGAAACTGAGGATTAAAACCACAGTCATAAGCAGTGTTTTCCGGTTCAACCATTTGAGATAATTTAAAGGTAGTTTCGGACTGCAGCGTTTTGGGGTCAGAAGATAGATCCAAACTCAAGGAGAGTTAAAGGTACGTCGCAACTCAGAATCTTCAGCGTTTTCCAACATGCTGTTTTTAAGTGTTGGATGTGAATTTTAAAGTTCAGTTTTTGATTTTAAAGAATAAGATAACACCCAGGAAAAAAAAACATCCAGATGAAAATAACACCCACAAATTTTGCCAATTTCACAATTGGAATGGTGGATTTATTCAACGAATTTCAGGATTGTCATGACCCCAGTGTAGGCCATGGTTTGGTTATTGTGATGGTTTTTGTTGTTGTGATTGTTTGCCTGTAAAGATGAAATGAAATGGTCATTTTTAGAGTTTTGGGTAGACAGTGAGTGGGGTTAACTGGAAGTGAATACGGTCCCTGGGTGTAGGAAAAAAGAGAGTGGAACTCAGGGGTGTTCACCTGCTGAGGCGACTGGATGAGAAATCGTCATTCATTGCGGCACTGGTCGAGCTGTCAAGAAAGAAGACAAATGTAAGAAGCAAATGTATGTAATTGTAACTAGGCTTGACCTAGAGAGGGGTTGAGCCCCAAGTTGAATATGTAGACTGCGGTACTGGGCTGGAGGCCAGACCCAAGTACACTTAGGGTAAGTGGATATGTGGATCCAGTTTTGATTAATTGTATAATTCGGCATTCTTTTGTTTTGAGATCGATATTGAAACCCCTGATCCACATATCTGGTAGGTAGTTGTCGTTCGAGAATTCGATGAGAATCGGTGAGTACCTTATTATATCATTTTCATTTATAAGTCGTCTGTATTACAGGACCGTATATTGTGGGATTTTTGGAGTCCTGAACAAGTCTGAGAGCAGCCAGTCGCCCAGTTCAGGGAAACACGACGGGAGTCCGATGGACCAGTAGCCTGGGAAGATATTACCCGCCGAATCGGGGCGATTCTATTTGTTACCCCTCTACGTCGTGAAATCTTTATTTGGTATCCCGCTGCGCAGGGAAGGAGTTCTGAGTGGAATTCGATGTAAACTCAGAGATGGAAGAAAAATATATGATTTTGAATCTTTGGGATTTGAGTCCCCATACGTACCGGGAAATGTCATGAATTTATGGAAATGACAATAATGTAGAAAAAATGGAAGTTTAAAGAATATGTATTGGCTGAGATGACGTGCAAGCTTGATTGAGGGGTTAATATGCTTTAATATACTTTGGAGAGAAAATAAGAAAGAAATAAAAACCCCGCTGAGGTTGTTGACCAGGGGGAGAAATTTTCGTAAAATTTTTTATAGTGATATTTGTGTGATTGGAGTCAGATTGCGGTTGTGCCCGGAGAGGTCGAGTCCCGTGTGCAGGTGTATGCGATTGCAAAACCTCTGAAAGGAAGATGCTATATTTGTGGCCAGTGGATGACGGCAGATGGTGTGTACATCCCCAAAGAGCAAAACGCAAGTGACATCAGCCAGTTCAGGCCAATATCACTACTGAATGTCGAAGGGAAAATCATCTTCTCTGTCATGGCAGCAAGGCTGACCAAGTACCTAATGGAAAACAAGTACTTGGATGTGTCAGTCCAGAAAGGTGGCATCCCAGGCGTGGCTGGCTGTGTAGAACACGCCACAATGATCTGGGACGCAATCCAAAGAGCAAAAAAACGGAAAAGAGACCTGGATGCAGTGTGGCTTGATCTGGCAAACGCATATGGATCTGTACCCCATGAGATGATACAGTTGGCTCTTGAGATGTACCATGTGCCAAAGAACATCCGCGACATGCTCGAGAAGTACTTCAATGGCTTTTCAATGCAGTTCTCTACCAAGGAAAACACTACAGATTGGGTCAGCTTGAAAGTGGGCATTGCAATAGGCTGTGCAATTTCCCCAAATACTGTTCCTGTTGGCAATGGAAGTCATCTTGAAAGCAGCAACAAGCAACGCTGGACAAACAGACCTTGCCGATAGATACAAGATGCCCCCTCTCAAGGCCTTCATGGATGACACTGCAGTGATTTCATCCAGAGAAGACGAGACACGTCATGAGCTGGAGAGGCTAGATGACATGGTTGCCTCATCCAGAATGAAGTTCAAGCCAAAGAAATCACGAGTCTCTCACTGAGGAAAGGAAAAGGCCGAATCTGTGGTCTTCAGTGTTGCCAACCAGGCCATTTCAACAGTTACAGAAGAGCCAGTCAAGAGCCTTGGAAGATGGTATGATGATACGCTGAAAGACAAAGAGCAAAAGAAACCAAACAGATATCGGAAGAAGGTTTGGAGACCATTGACCAGTGTGGGCTCCCTGACAAACACAAGGTCTGGTGTCTGCAGTTCATGCTGATACCAAAGCTCCTATCGCCTCTGATGATATACGGCATCTGCACCAGCATAGTGGAGGCGATGGAATCCAAAGTTAACAAGTTCACAAGGACATGGCTTGGTGTCCCACCCTGTTTGACCGACACAGCGCTGTACTGTCGCCAAACAAAGCTGAAACTACCACTGAAATCCATCCTGGAGGAATAAAAAAGCAGGGAAGATCAGACTTCAAAACATGCCGGAGAACTCAGGAGACAAGGTGGTAAAAGCAATCAAGCTGAAGACAGGCAGAAAATGGAAAATTCAAGAGGCGATGGATTCTGCAAAAGAAAGTCTCAAGATCAGAGAAATAACATGACACACAGAGACCAACAGACAAGGACTGGGGGTGACCAAAAACTGAATGGTGGTCAAAGGCCAAAGGAAAAGCCAAAAGAGACAGGACGATTCAGGAGATGAGAGGAGAAGACCAAACAAGACTCCAAAAAGCAGTCAGCAGACAGCAAGGGCAATGGACAACGTGGGGGAGATGCACTCCAAAGAAGTCTCACTTGGAATGCCATTTGGCACATGGCCCCTCTCAGGATCAGCTTCATTCTCACATCTGCATATGACCTTCTGCCCTCAAATGCAAACCTGGTGATGTGGGGGGAAAACAGACTCTCCTTCGTGCCCCTTCTGCCATGAAAAACAGTGGAGCATGTTCTAAGCTCATGCAAAGTAGCCCTAGCTCAATGAAGGTACACATGGAGGCACAACCAAGTGCTCAAAGAGATTGTACAAGTAGTCTGGGCTAGTACCGACACCACAAAAGGGAAAATCAGGACTCCAAAAACACCCGCAACATTCTTCACGGTAGGAGGCAGCGAATCATGACCAAGAACAACAGTGCCACTCCGAACATGCAGGCAGAGTCTGCTGGACAAGGCAGATGACTGGGAGTGCACTGCAGACCTCCCAGAATGGAAGAGTCACCCAGAAATCATGAGTAAGAGAGGCATGAGACCATGCATAGTAGTCCAGTCCACTCTCAGTCAACCAAGCAGCTGATCATGATCGAGCTCATGGTGCCATATGAGAACAGAATGGAGGCAGCTCCAATCTACAAGGCTGAAAAGTATGCTGATCTGGCAAACAGCCTGAGGAGAGAAGGCTATCAGGTCAAAGTCATCACTACAGAAATTGGAGCTAGGGGGTTTGTAGGAACGTCTGCATATAGCCTCATGAAAAAAACCAAAGCCCTGAAAGCAATGGCAGAAGCAGCAGAGAGGTGCTTAAGCTGGATCTGGTCAAGGAGGAACAAAAGTGAACTTCATAATGCTTAACTTTTCTACAAATATCAGGTGTCCCAGTGCTTAGTGCGAGAGTCATTAAGTGGGAAATGAGCATGTCCAGAGGGGCATGGGTTGAATCCCAGCCATGGCTCATCCCAAGATGGGGAAAAAAGGGGCAGCAGAGGGACATCCAGAGTCATGAACCGGGTGTGGCCCAACCCCCTAGAGTGTCAGGAGATAAGGGCTGAAACACTTGCTTGAAGGGGGCTCCTATTCTGAGGCCTCTCTGCTGCCACGCTCTCCTTCTACTGTGGAGTGGAACCGCTACAACTTCTTAAAAGGGGAAACCACCACCTAGAACTACTACACTAGCCACTTAAAAAGGACACTAAAACCTTTGAAAGAACGCAAATGCTATCTATCACAGGAGGTCGAGAATACTTGCACTCGTTGAAAGATAACCACCAGCTCCAATAAGAGTACGACATCAAAAGCAATGAAGGGATTCACATTTTGACTGACTACCATGTCAGACTTTCTGTGGATAAAGGACACGCAGATCAGGAGTACCAGTGCGCACTAGGGAATATTTCAGGAAGAGGATTAAAGACTTCCTCAAGAGCTCTGCAGCTCAAACCAAAATGATCTGAAAGCATGCGTCCATGTTCCAGACCCCTTGATTCACGAGACATGCTCCAGAGCCCGAATCGGCCTTTCATGCCTTTCCAGAAACAATTTCCTCTGGTACTCCCCGTTTTGTATCCTTATTCTACAGAACACCGACGTAGGAAAGTCATCTTCTTGGCCATATGAAAATTAGACACCGAATCCTAGAAAAGACTGGCCCCCTAGAGAGAAGCCAAATAAATCTGTGTGAATGAAGGAGACACTGAAGCGAGGAAAGAATACTCTAAATCCTGTGAAGGAAGAAAATACGATACCGAAATAATGACGACATTAAACCCATTGTATGGAAGCACCAAATCTTCAACAAAGGATTGTGAACCTTCAAACGAAGACACCCCAAGTTCTTGAGAAAAATCAAAGAAACAAATAGCAAACCATTTGAAACGTAAGGTAATGCTGCTTATAGCCCAGCCGATCGCAAAATACCAAATCAGGACTGTCACTGCGTTGAAGTCATTCACACAACCCCTTGAATTACACCTAAAACATAACGGAAATTATGTAAACAAACAATTCTGAAAAATCGTAGATTGGATGAAAAACGATTTTTTTTTCCCGAAAATTCAAAGATCACATAAAGCGGGGCCTCTTTGTACAAGGTCTTTATGGTGTCTGCTTTGAAATGCTTATGTCTCGCATCATGCAAGTCCCCAACACTAAGAATATGTTTTACTGTGAGTGGTACATGGCATGACCAGGGAATTTCTTCAGCTGATATGAAAGTTTTTCTTCTTTGCGACCACAAGAGGTAGATGAGAGGACTATTGGAATAAACGGATCTGGAAAGTTTGTATTCTGTTTGTGTAATCCAGTCCTCGTGTCAGGTCTCTGATATAACCATTAACCTGCGGTTTCAAATCCGAGTAGGGGATAGATATGTTAGACAGTTTTTCTACGTACTGGCATTCCTGGCCAGACGATCAGCCATTTTATTTCCCCAAATGCCAACATGACCGGGAACCCAAGCTAGAACGACTTTGTGTTATTCGGCCTTCGAAGCGGCAAAAGGGTTTTCAAAAAAGTGTAATAGTTCAGGATGACGGAAGTTACGGCCAGCTTTGGCCTCCAAATCTGACATTGAATCAGAAAGTTCTAGTTTGTAGACTAAAAAATAATTTTCAGTGCTAGAACCAACACCGTAATTTCAACAGAGTAAACGTAAGTATCTGACAGAATATGCTTTGATAATGAGAATAAACACTTGGGCAGTAGGCTGCAGAAGCCACTCCATCTTCGGACATTGAACTATTCGTAAATATTTTCGGAAAGGATGGAAAATTGTGTACAGAGATCCGCAAACAATGCCTTGTATGCCTGAAAACTGGTGGAGTTTTTGCAAAAAGCAAGATCAATGCGGATTTTTCTGGTGTGAACAGGTCCATGGAGGTTTACCTGGAAAATTAGAGAAGTCAGACAATTCCCAGATCAAAACGTGCATTCTGCGCATGGGGCTGCATACTAGGTCAAAATGGAGGAATACAGCTGGGACTTTCTCCAAATTTCCTTTGAAACTGAGGATTAAAACCACAGTCATAAGCAGTGTTTTCCGGTTCAACCATTTGAGATAATTTAAAGGTAGTTTCGGACTGCAGCGTTTTGGGGTCAGAAGATAGATCCAAACTCAAGGAGAGTTAAAGGTACGTTTCAGCCGCAACTCAGAATCTTCAGCGTTTTCCAACATGCTTGTGATTGTTTGCCTGTAAAGATGAAATGAAATGGTCATTTTTAGAGTTTTTTGGGTAGACATTGAGTGGGGTTAACTGGAAGTGAATACGGTACCTGGGTGTAGGAAAAAAGAGAGTGGAACTCAGGGGTGTTCACCTGCTGAGGCGACTGGATGAGAAATCGTCATTCATTGCGGCACTGGTCGAGCTGTCAAGAAAGAAGACAAATGTAAGAAGCAAATGTATGTAATTGTAACTAGGCTTGACCTAGAGAGGGGTTGAGCCCAAGTTGAATATGTAGACTGCGGTACTGGGCTGGAGGCCAGACCCAAGTACACTTAGGGTAAGTGGATATGTGGATCCAGTTTTTGATTAATTGTATAATTCGGCATTCTTTTGTTTTGAGATCGATATTGAAACCCCTGATCCACATATCTGGTAGGTAGGTTGTCGTTCGAGAATTCGATGAGAATCGGTGAGTACCTTATTATATCATTTTCATTTATAAGTCGTCTGTATTACAGGACCGTATATTGTGGGATTTTTGGAGTCCTGAACAAGTCTGAGAGCAGCCAGTCGCCCAGTTCAGGGAAACACGACGGGAGTCCGATGGACCAGTAGCCTGGGAAGATATTACCCGCTGAATCGGGGCGATTCTATTTGTTACCCCCCTCTACGTCGTGAAATCTTTATTTGGTCCCGCTGCGCAGGGAAGGAGTTCTGAGTGGAATTCGATGTAACTCAGAGATGGAAGAAAAATATATGATTTTGAATCTTTGGGATTTGAGTCCCCATACGTACCGGGAAATGTCATGAATTTATGGAAATGACAATAATGTAGAAAAAATGGAAGTTTAAAATATGTATTGGCTGAGATGACGTGCAAGCTTGATTGAGGGGTTAATATGCTTTAATATACTTTGGAGAGAAAAATAAGAAAGAAATAAAAACCCCGCTGAGGTTGTTGACCAGGGGGAGAAATTTTCGTAAAATTTTTATAGTGATATTTGTGTGATTGGAGTCAGATTGCGGTTGTGCCCGGAGAGGTCGAGTCCCGTGTGCAGGTGTATGCGATTGCGCGCGTGTGGGCGAGGCACGGCCATTGTGACAAGGATCGTCAAAGACCGACGGAAACTGTAAAAATGGATACACTGTGTTCTGGTGCTTGCGACTAGTTTTGTGGCACTCAGCAGCTGTTCAAAAAAGCGCTATAGGAGGAAAGCACGAATACCTATAAAACAAGACAATAAACCGATAAAAGTCCACAATTGTAAGAAAGAACGCCAAAACCTCTGAAAGGAAGATGGTATATTTGTGGCCAGTGGATGACGGCAGATGGTGTGTACATCCCCAAAGAGCAAAACGCAAGTGACATCAGCCAGTTCAGGCCAATATCACTACTGAATGTCGAAGGGAAAATCATCTTCTCTCTGTCATGGCAGCAAGGCTGACCAAGTACCTAATGGAAAACAAGTACTTGGATGTGTCAGTCCAGAAAGGTGGCATCCCAGGCGTGGCTGGCTGTGTAGAACACGCCACAATGATCTGGGACGCAATCCAAAGAGCAAAAACGGAAAAGAGACCTGGATGCAGTGTGGCTTGATCTGGCAAACGCATATGGATCTGTACCCCATGAGATGATACAGTTGGCTCTTGAGATGATGTACCATGTGCCAGAGAACATCCGCGACATGCTCGAGAAGTACTTCAATGGCTTTTCAATGCAGTTCTCTACCAAGAAAACACTACAGATTGGGTCAGCTTGAAAGTGGGCATTGCAATAGGCTGTGCAATTTCCCCAAATACTGTTCCTGTTGGCAATGGAAGTCATCTTGAAAGCAGCAACAAGCAACGCTGGACAAACAGACCTTGCCGATAGATACAAGATGCCCCCTCTCAAGGCCTTCATGGATGACACTGCAGTGATTTCATCCAGAGAAGACGAGACACGTCATGAGCTGGAGAGGCTAGATGACATGGTTGCCTCATCCAGAATGAAGTTCAAGCCAAAGAAATCACGAGTCTCTCACTGAGGAAAGGAAAAGGCCGAATCTGTGGTCTTCAGTGTTGCCAACCAGGCCATTTCAACAGTTACAGAAGAGCCAGTCAAGAGCCTTGGAAGATGGTATGATGATACGCTGAAAGACAAAGAGCAAAAGAAACCAAACAGATATCGGAAGAAGGTTGGAGACCATTGACCAGTGTGGGCTCCCTGACAAACACAAGGTCTGGTGTCTGCAGTTCATGCTGATACCAAAGCTCCTATCGCCTCTGATGATATACGGCATCTGCACCAGCATAGTGGAGGCGATGGAATCCAAAGTTAACAAGTTCACAAGGACATGCTTGGTGTCCCACCCTGTTTGACCGACACAGCGCTGTACTGTCGCCAAACAAAGCTGAAACTACCACTGAAATCCATCCTGGAGGAATAAAAAGCAGGGAAGATCAGACTTCAAAACATGCCGGAGAACTCAGGAGACAAGGTGGTAAAAGCAATCAAGCTGAAGACAGGCAGAAAATGGAAAATTCAAGAGGCGATGGATTCTGCAAAAGAAAGTCTCAAGATCAGAGAAATAACATGACACACAGAGACCAACAGACAAGGACTGGGGGTGACCAAAACTGAATGGTGGTCAAAGGCCAAAGGAAAGCCAAAAGAGACAGGACGATTCAGGAGATGAGAGGAGAAGACCAAACAAGACTCCAAAAAGCAGTCAGCAGACAGCAAGGGCAATGGACAACGTGGGAGAATGCACTCCAAAGAAGTCTCACTTGGATGCCATTTGGCACATGGCCCCTCTCAGGATCAGCTTCATTCTCACATCTGCATATGACCTTCTTCCCTCAAATGCAAACCTGGTGATGTGGGGGAAAACAGACTCTCCTTCGTGCCCCTTCTGCCATGAAAAAACAGTGGAGCATGTTCTAAGCTCATGCAAAGTAGCCCTAGCTCAATGAAGGTACACATGGAGGCACAACCAAGTGCTCAAAGAGATTGTACAAGTAGTCTGGGCTAGTACCGACACCACAAAAGGGAAAATCAGGACTCCAAAAACACCCGCAACATTCTTCACGGTAGGAGGCAGCGAATCATGACCAAGAACAACAGTGCCACTCCGAACATGCAGGCAGAGTCTGCTGGACAAGGCAGATGACTGGGAGTGCACTGCAGACCTCCCAGAATGGAAGAGTCACCCAGAAATCATGAGTAAGAGAGGCATGAGACCATGCATAGTAGTCCAGTCCACTCTCAGTCAACCAAGCAGCTGATCATGATCGAGCTCATGGTGCCATATGAGAACAGAATGGAGGCAGCTCCAATCTACAAGGCTGAAAAGTATGCTGATCTGGCAAACAGCCTGAGGAGAAGGCTATCAGGTCAAAGTCATCACTACAGAAATTGGAGCTAGGGGGTTTGTAGGAACGTCTGCATATAGCCTCATGAAAAAACCAAGCCCTGAAAGCAATGGCAGAAGCAGCAGAGAGGTGCTTAAGCTGGATCTGGTCAAGGAGGAACAAAAGTGAACTTCATAATGCTTAACTTTTCTACAAATATCAGGTGTCCCAGTGCTTAGTGCGAGAGTCATTAAGTGGGAAATGAGCATGTCCAGAGGGCATGGGTTGAATCCCAGCCATGGCTCATCCCAAGATGGGGGAAAAAAAGGGGCAGCAGAGGGACATCCAGAGTCATGAACCGGTGTGGCCCAACCCCCTAGAGTGTCAGGAGATAAGGGCTGAAACACTTGCTTGAAGGGGGCTCCTATTCTGAGGCCTCTCTGCTGCCACGCTCTCCTTCTACTGTGGAGTGGAACCGCTACAACTTCTTAAAAGGGGAAACCACCACCTAGAACTACTACACTAGCCACTTAAAAAGGACACTAAAACCTTTGAAAGAACGCAAATGCTATCTATCACAGGAGGTCGAGAATACTTGCACTCGTTGAAAGATAACCACCAGCTCCAATAAGAGTACGACATCAAAAGCAATGAAGGGATTCACATTTTGACTGACTACCATGTCAGACTTTCTGTGGATAAAGGACACGCAGATCAGGAGTACCAGGTGCGCACTAGGGAATATTTCAGGAAGAGGATTAAAGACTTCCTCAAGAGCTCTGCAGCTCAAACCAAAATGATCTGAAAGCATGCGTCCATGTTCCAGACCCCTTGATTCACGAGACATGCTCCAGAGCCCGAATCGGCCTTTCATGCCTTTCCAGAAACAATTTCCTCTGGTACTCCCCGTTTTGTATCCTTATTCTACAGAACACCGACGTAGGAAAGTCATCTTCTTGGCCATATGAAAATTAGACACCGAATCCTAGAAAAAGACTGGCCCCCTAGAGAGAGCCAAATAAATCTGTGAATGAAGGAGACACTGAAGCGAGGAAAGAATACTCTAAATCCTGTGAAGGAAGAAAATACGATACCGAAATAATGACGACATTAAACCCATTGTATGGAAGCACCAAATCTTCAACAAAGGATTGTGAACCTTCAAACGAAGACACCCCAAGTTCTTGAGAAAAATCAAAAGAAACAAATAGCAAACCATTTGAAACGTAAGGTAATGCTGCTTATAGCCCAGCCGATCGCAAAATACCAAATCAGGACTGTCACTGCGTTGAAGTCATTCACACAACCCCTTGAATTACACCTAAAACATAACGGAAATTATGTAAACAAACAATTCTGAAAAATCGTAGATTGGATGAAAAACGATTTTTTTTTTTTCCCGAAAATTCAAAGATCACATAAAGCGGGGCCTCTTTGTACAAGGTCTTTATGGTGTCTGCTTTGAAATGCTTATGTCTCGCATCATGCAAGTCCCCAACACTAAGAATATGTTTTACTGTGAGTGGTACATGGCATGACCAGGGAATTTCTTCAGCTGATATGAAAGTTTTTCTTCTTTGCGACCACAAGAGGTAGATGAGAGGAACTATTGGAATAAACGGATCTGGAAAGTTTGTATTTCTGTTTGTGTAATCCAGTCCTCGTGTCAGGTCTCTGATATAACCATTAACCTGCGGTTTCAAATCCGAGTAGGGGATAGATATGTTAGACAGTTTCTACGTACTGGCATTCCTGGCCAGACGATCAGCCATTTTATTTCCCCAAATGCCAACATGACCGGGAACCCAAGCTAGAACGACTTTGTGTTATTCGGCCTTCGAAGCGGCAAAAGGGTTTTCAAAAAAGTGTAATAGTTCAGGATGACGGAAGTTACGGCCAGCTTTGGCCTCCAAATCTGACATTGAATCAGAAAGTTCTAGTTTGTAGACTAAAAAATAATTTTCAGTGCTAGAACCAACACCGTAATTTCAACAGAGTAAACGTAAGTATCTGACAGAATATGCTTTGATAATGAGATAAACACTTGGGCAGTAGGCTGCAGAAGCCACTCCATCTTCGGACATTGAACTATTCGTAAATATTTTCGGAAAGGATGGAAAATTGTGTACAGAGATCCGCAAACAATGCCTTGTATGCCTGAAAACTGGTGGAGTTTTTGCAAAAAGCAAGATCAATGCGGATTTCTGGTGTGAACAAGGTCCATGGAGGTTTACCTGGAAAATTAGAGAAGTCAGACAATTCCCAGATCAAAAAACGTGCATTCTGCGCATGGGGCTGCATACTAGGTCAAAATGGAGGAATACAGCTGGGACTTTTCTCCAATTTCCTTTGAAACTGAGGATTAAAACC
Organism: Conus betulinus; assembly: GCA_016801955.1. NCBI lineage: Eukaryota > Metazoa > Mollusca > Gastropoda > Neogastropoda > Conidae > Conus > Conus betulinus. Next base: position 27,965 of record JADBJO010022099.1, read on the forward strand.
ACAGTCATAAGCAGTGTTTTCCGGTTCAACCATTTGAGATAATTTAAAGGTAGTTTCGGACTGCAGCGTTTTGGGGTCAGAAGATAGATCCAAACTCAAGGAGAGTTAAAGGTACGTTTCAGCCGCAACTCAGAATCTTCAGCGTTTTCCAACATGCTGTTTTTAAGTGTTGGATGTGAATTTTAAAGTTCAGTTTTTGATTTTAGGCCATGGTTTGGTTATTGTGATGTTTTTTTGTTGTTGTGATTGTTTGCCTGTAAAAGATGAAATGAAATGGCCATTTTTAGAGTTTTTGGGTAGACATTGAGTGGGGTTAACTGGAAGTGAATACGGTACCTGGGTGTAGGAAAAAAGAGAGTGGAACTCAGGGGTGTTCACCTGCTGAGGCGACTGGATGAGAAATCGTCATTCATTGCGGCACTGGTCGAGCTGTCAAGAAAGAAGACAAATGTAAGAAGCAAATGTATGTAATTGTAACTAGGCTTGACCTAGAGAGGGGTTA
>JADBJO010022100.1:2500-5000 GCA_016801955.1 Conus betulinus
TTTTTTCTGGTCCTCTCTCTCTCTCTCTCCTCCTCTCTCCTCTCTCCTCTCTCTCTCTCTCTCTCTGTGCGTGCGTTGCGCGTGCGTGTGTGGGTGGGTGTGTATGCACGTGCATATCTGTGCGTAAGTGTGATGTATGTGTGTGTGTGATGTGCTCTCTCTCTCTCTCCCTCTCTCTCTCTCTCTCTCTCTGTGTTTTGTGTGTGTGTGAGTGTGTGTGTGTGTGTGTGTGTGTGTGCGCGCGCAAGCGTGCTTGCGTGCGTGCGTGCGCGCATTGAAGGTTGGGTAGTGTGAACAGTATACCTCCAGCAGTGGACCAACACTTCCGTCTGTGTGTGTGTGTGTGTGTGTGTGTGTGCGGCAACTGATCATTCCCAGCCTAGAGTGGACTGTGCACAGGCGCTACAAACAGTTCTGTTATCACCAGACTTTGACGGTTCCCACACAATACCCTGTAAACGAAAGGTACAGAATTCACACTTTAACACCCTCATTTTCATATCCATTCCCCATCTTTTCTTCACCTACTGTTGTTTTTGTTGTTGTTTTTAAGTGTCTCCATTAGCCTTTGCCGAGTCTTGATGGCGGAGGAATTGCTCCTTACTTGCCACACATTACTTAATTTTTTCTCTCTCTCTCTCTCTCCCTCTCTCTCTCTCTCTCTCTCTCTCTCTCTCTCTCTCGCTGCGAAACTTTTCACTCTCCTCCTTCCCCCGCCTCTAACCTTCCCTGAACTGAGCTATGTACCCATTTACTGCTGAGTGGACAGAGAGGTTTTTTTTTTTTTTTTTTTTTTTTTTTTTTTTTTTTTTTTTTTTTTTTTTTTTTTTAAGGAAATAAAAACCAGACCCCAAGAGCGGTTCGAACTCAAGATCCCAGTCAGCTCCAAAAAAGCGATAGCTCTAAACCGTTGAGCTACGGGCCTTCCGCAGATAACAGCAATCAAAACAATTGAGGAGGAAAACGACACCTATCCCCCTTCCCCTCTCCCCCCCCCCCCCCCCCCCCCCCCCCCCGGCCCCTTCCACTTCCACCCACCCCCCTACCCCCCTTCCTCGCGTCCCTGATTCTCTTCATATCCCATCTTCCCTGCTACTACCCCCACTTCCACCCACCTACCCCCCCCCTCCCTCCCCCCCTCGCCTCCCAATGCTCTCTGTCTCTTTCCCCCCTCCCCCTCCCCCGCCTCCCCCCTCCCCCCCCCCCCCTCCCTCTCCCCCGGGTTAGCCTCCAACCTTGCCCCAGCTCTACTCGCCACCTGCATGAAATCCCTGTAACGACCCTCCAAGACTCTGAAGTGTTTGCTCTCTCTCTCTCTCTCTCTCTCGCGTCTCTGCCTCCCTCTCTCTCTCTCTCTCTCCTCTCTCTCTCTCTCTCTCTCTCTCAGTCCCAGTCGTCTTTACGGGCGTTGCCCGATTCCTCTGTCTGTCTGTCTGTCTGTCTGACTGACCCGTTCTGTGGGGCTGGAAATGATAGGTCTGAACCAGCAGTCGGGGACCGGTGCCAAGACCTGGATGGGGAACGATGGGGGAACAATCGAGGTATTTCTCCTCCCTCCCCCCCTCCTCTACCTCTTCCCCCCTTCCTCTCTCTCTCTCTCTCTCCTCTCTCTCTCTCTCTCTCTCTCCTCTCTCGCTCTCTCTCTCTCTCTCTCTGTCTCTTTCTATCTACTTTTAAAGAAGATACAAAGATATAATACACACACACATTTCTGCGTTTCGACAAGTTCATTATGATATATTATGATTATGATTATTTTTATTGTCACCGATTTCTTCTCAGGTTCTGTTTTACTATCTTCCCCTTTCACTCTCTCCTCTTTCTTTTCTACTTCTTCGTTCTCTCTCCTCCTCCCCCCCCCTCCTCCTCCCCCCCCCCCCCCCCCCCCTCCTCTGATGGTTTCTTTTCCTTCTCCTTCGTCTTCTTGTCTTCTTTATAATAACCAAGTTATTGTAACTATCTCCTCATTGCTCTCTTTCCATCATTATCATTTATCGGTATATTATTATCATTATTATTATTATTATTATCATTATTATTATTATTATTATTATTATTATTATTATTATTATCATTATCATTGTTATTACTATGATTATTGCTATTATTATCACTATAATAATAATAATAAATCGAGCTTATATAACGCTCTTCGATGAGAGAGAAAAAGACTCATCTTCAGAGCGCTTCACAAAAATAAAAGTTTCCACAAACATTGCACAATATTGAGAAAAAGGCATCAAAACAATAGGTCACAAAGCAAGCACTAAAACAGATGTACAAACCACACACCCCTCCCACTCCATCTTCTTTCCATCCCCCACCCCCCACCCCCTCGTCCCACCGCCACCCCACACACACTACACACATGACATTTTTATGAACAATGCTGGACAAGAATTTGGGAATGGAAGAAAAAGAACCAACCCCCATCCCCAACCCCACACCCCACCCACCCACCCACCCACCCATCATCATCATCATCATTATTTTTATTATC
>JADBJO010022100.1:7500-22500 GCA_016801955.1 Conus betulinus
AAGCGGCTGACACGCGAGCCTCCCCGCCCCCTACGCTTTGGAAGTACCGGTCGAACCTGATCCCGAACGTAGCGTCTGTCACAGTAAACGTACATCTCAAACGGACTTCGGCATCCAGTTAGACCCGACCGTTCGAGATACATCGTGATCTACTGGAAACGGACAGTTAGTATCCTCCAACCAATCAACGCTCAGCATTGAGCCAACACCCATGGCACAAGGAAAAATGGCGTCGTCCAGCGAGGCGGTCAGACTGTCCGATTCGAAGACCAAACATTTGATTGAACTGGCCATGATGTGCTTTTCAATGTCAACTCAAATTATAAGAGTCTAACACACAAACATTAGAAAGGGAAAACCAACCAATCAACCAACCAAAAAAAAAAAAAAAAAAAAAAAAAAAAAAAAAAACTGTTTTGGTGTTAATACGCTACGTCATTCACATGAAACTGACTCACTATCAAACTGCTTGTCAATCAAGTATGTGACAAAAATAAAACGTTTTCGTTCCAGTTTCTGTTTTGTTTGTCAGTGAAATGATCATCAACTTTCAAAAAGATAAGATAAATCAAGGAAGTCTTGTTGTTTTGTTTCGTTCTTTTTTTTTTTTTATTTTAGGGATGACATCAAAAAGTTCCACGCTTTTTACCCACCACCACCACCAAAAAAAAAAAAAAAAAAAAAAAGGGGGGGGGGGGGGGGGGGGGGGGGCGGGATGGGGGGGGGGGGGAATAGAAAGAATACTCCATATCTGACGCCTGGTATCCAAAAGCAGCTGTCACCAGAACTAACCAATCCCCTTTACTGGATCCTCGATCGTGCTGCGAGCAGTGTCACGCTTGACTTGGTTACGTCACGCTCATCCACCTGTCTGCTGCTTACGCTTCACGCCACATCAAATCTTCTGGCTTGTGTTGTGCCGAGAATGTATATTTCAAGATTGGTCATGGTCATATGCTTGCCTTGTGTGTGTGGTGTGTGTGTGTGTGTGTGTGTGTGTGTGTGTGTGTGTGCTTCTACGTACGTGCATGCATGTGTGTACATGCGTGCGTGCGTGTGTGTATGTGTAACCGAGCGTGCCTGCGTATGTGCGGGCATGCGTGCGTGCGCGCACGCGCCTGTGTGTGTATCTGTGTGTGTGTGTGTATGTGTGTGTGTGTGTGTGTGTGTGTGTGTGTGTGTGTGTGTGTGTGTGTGTGTTGCATACCTGTGTGTGTGTGTGTGTGTGTGTGTGTGTGTGTGTGTGTGTGTCCTTTTTTTTCACTTTACGTGACGAAATCGTGAACGAGAAAATGTCACTGGTATTCACTGTCAGTTCTGTAGACGACGGTCACCCCAGGTAAAATTGGATCAGTCCGTGGACAGCGTGCAGCCGCCATAGAGCACATGCTTGGGTCTCTGCATGCTTCGTGTTGCCGATGCGTCTTCCTTTCCAAATGCAGGACAATTTAAGACATTCCTCTTATGACATGTGTCTTTCTTCCTGCTTGTCAAACCAGAAAAAGCGATCGTCTTCTGAACACGGATCGCAGGAATATTCTAGAACGACGTCGTCTGATTCACACAGCAGCACACTCACATCATCCGTTTGATGGAACACGACCTTCCGAAATGTTTTTGTCTATAGCTTGCTCCAGACTTCTGTCCATGTCCGACGGGTGGATTTCTGGGCCCTGCTGTTACACCCCGACAGATCGGAATCCAAACACCGAAGCGTCCCTAAATTGGCATGGATGTGTATATGCGTGCGCGCGTTATGTGCGTGTATGCGTGTGTTTATGAGAGTGAATGCATGTGTGTACGTGTGTGTATGTGTGGTGTGTGGTGCGCGCTCGCGCGCGCGCGCGCGCGCGCGCGCGCGCGTGTGTGTGTGTGTGTGTGTGTGTGTGTGCGCGTGTGTGTGTGTGCGCGTGTGTATGTCTGTGTGTGAGTGTGAAGTTGAGTGTATGTGAGGGTATGGGTGGTGTTCGTATTGAGATGTGTGTATTTGTGTATTTACATAAGTGCCTATGTTTGTGTGTGTGCGCGCGCGCACGCGCACGCGTATGTGTGTGTATGTGCGTGAGTACGCGGGCCCGCGCGCTTGTGTGTGCGCTTGTGCGTGTATGTGTATGTGTGCGCGCGTATTTTTGTGTGTTAATTATTCTTTGCTTTGAATGAAAACGTTGGTATTCTGTTCATAATGTTTTCTTAAATGTCAGTACAACTTTGAGTTAATCTGACAATAAATTAGTTTCAGTCAGTCAGTCAGTGTGTGTGTGTGTGTGTGTGTGTGTGTGTGTGTGTGTGTGTGTGTGTGTGTGTGTGTGTGGTGTGTGTGCGCGTGCGCGCGCGCGCGCGCGCGTGTATGTTCGTGTGTGTGTCTCTGGGTGTGTGTGCGTGCGTGCGTGTGCATGTGTGTATGTGTGAGTGCGTACGTGCGTGCGTGCGTGCGTGCGTGTGCGTGTGTGTGTGTGTGTGTGTGTGTGTGTGTGTGTTTGGGTTTACAGGGACGGAGGGTAGCGAGGAGAAGGTAGACTGGGTGAGGGATGCGACTCAATGATAAGAAGAAGACCCTGGAAGGTGAAGGCAAGGAGCGGGTGTGGGTGGGGGCGAGAGTGTGGGTGGGATCGGCTAGAGGGACTTCTATATGGGGAACATGGAGGGGGTAGTGGGGGTGGGAGGGGTGGGGGGATGGAATGGGTGGAGGAGGGTGGGGACGTAACGGGTCTTAAGTGGAGAAGAATGTGCCGGAACCTGAAAATTAGCATGGGATCCCCCCTGCCCCCCCCCCCCCCCCCCCCCCCCCCCCCACACAACTCCTTTACCAGCACCACCACCCCCTCCACCGCACCCTATCCCCTGTTCTTCCCCCACTCTCTTCTCAAGTTATTGCGTACGTGAGTTTACGTTTTGATAAAGAAAAACGAAAAAAAAAAAACAAACAGAGACAAACAAAACACATACACACACACACACACACACACACACACACACACACACACACACACACACACGAAAACGGAGAAACTAACAAAATGATGAGCGTTGAGTGAGTATTCTGAGCTGCACATGAATTTATGAATAAATAAGTAAAATGAAGAAGGTAATTGATCATAATATACAAGAGGAATGGAGCACTGTAAGACCTTGAAATTATGGTTTACTTTGTTATCTTTCTCTCTATCCATCGATCTACCTCTCTGTCTATCTAATTATTTATATGTCAGTCTGTCTGTCAGTCTGCCTGTCGGGTCTGTCTCTCAGTCTGTCTGTCTATCTATCTCTTTATCCAGCGAGAGAGGAGAGAGAGAGAAGCAGACAGACTTACACACATGCAGAAGCAAGCGCGCGCGAGAGAGAGAGAGAGAGAGAGAGAGAGAGAGAGAGAGAGAGAGAGAGAGAGAGAGAGAGAGACAGACAGACAGACAGACAGACAGACAGACAGACAGACAGAGACTGATATGCATACAGACGCGCGCGCGGGTACGAGAGACAGAGAGAGAGAGAGAGAGAGAGAGAGAGAGAGAGAGAGAGAGAGAGAGAGAGAGAGAGAGAGAGAGAGAGAGAGAGGGGGGGGAGGGAATTCGAATTGACGATGTTCGAGACCTCGCAGAAGAAATTTGAAGGGGAGAGGGTTAAGGGGCAGGGGGAGAAGGGGGTGGACTTTGTTTGGGAGTGACGGGGTGGGAGTGTGATGGAGAGGGTGAAGGGTGTGTGGTGTGTGTGTGTGTGGGGGGGTGGGGGGGGGGGGGGGAGAGGGTAGAGAGGGAGCGTCTTCAATGGGTGGAACGTGAAAATGAACTGGTGACCTTTGTTTTCATCCATTACGGGGGCCGGAATAGTTCAGTGGTAGAGCGCCGGACTCGTACTCTTGGGGTTGTGGGTTCGAATCTCCGTCGGGCCGTTTCGGTACAGGGGGATTTTTCCCCTCGGTTAACATTAGTTCTGACTCCATGTCCCATACAGTCCTCCGAATGAGACTATAAACCGAGGTTCCGTGTGTGACGCACGCATAACATCTTGCACACACGTCAAATCCCATCACCAACTTTCGGAAGAGAAGCCAGTTTGGCCGTTGGTATGGATGACACGTTACACATAGCATGCAACTTCCCCGAAGCTGGGAGTATGGCTGCCTTATTGGGAGGGGGTTGGTTACACACACACACACACACACACACACACGCACACTATGGTCCATAGTTTTGTGTCTTTTCAACCAATGTTTCTATATCATTTCAAATAGCCTTTTTTTTTTCCTCTCTATTACCATAGCTGCTTTTGACGCGGTCAGTTAAACACATTCAAAACACTGTGTTTTTTTTTTTTTGCTTTTTTTTTTTTTTTTTAAAAGCACAATGACGCAAACATTTCCTGAGAATGATTCTAGTCAAAGTACTCCTTCATGGTGACTTGGAGCTGTATTGCCAGGTAGCAATATTGAAAACAAACACTGTGCCCATATTGAAAACAAACATGATGCCGATATTGAAAAACAACATTGGGGCCAAACTTGAACCCGAATGTAGTGCCCCCATTGAATGACGAAGATCACGCCAATATTGAAAACAAACGTTGCGCCCATGTTGAAAATAAACATCGTGTCAATATTGAAAACCAACATTTTGTCCAGTTTTTGTTTGTTTGCTTGTTTGCTTGTTTGTTTGTTTGATACCTAGAACAGCTGTCGCGGCTTTTCCACACTGTTGTTGAGAAGACGAAAACAAAAGTAAATAGCCATATGCTGCTTAATGGTGACCACTGTATTTTTTCTCTCCAAGCTTTCGTTTTTTCATTGGTTGGTTGGTTTGTTTTTGTTTTGAGATTTGTTGTATTTAGCTGTTGCCTTTGTCAATAGCATGTCTATTTCCTGATTCAATTAACATCACTCTAAAATCCGTATTGCTTATTTTTCTATTGTTTTATTTTTAATTCTACTTCTGTATGTGTGAAACAATCTCTGTGTGTGTGTGTGTGTGTGTGTGGTGTGTGTGTGTGTGTGTGTGAGTGTGTGTGTGTGTGTGTGTGTGGTGTGTGTGTGTGTGTGTGTGTGTGTGTGTGTGTGTGTATTGTTGTGTGTGTGTGTGTGTGTGTGTGTGTGTGTGTGTGTGTGTGTGTGTGTGTGTGTTTCTCCTTGTGTTTCATAAAGTATGGTGTTTTAATTTGTCAATGTAAACGACAATTGCGTACATGAAAAAGCCATTATAAAGGTTCTTAAAACAATAGTCAAAAGCACTCCTTCACCATCACAAAAAAAACGACGGACATAAACAAACCAAGAGAGAGAGAGAGAGAGAGAGAGGGGGGTGGGGGTGGGAGGGGGTGTGATTGAAGAATAATCAAGCCCTGATATATCTTGTCAGGAGGAGATCCGGCATGGTCATTTTGGTCCAGTCCTTTATGTTTTCGGACCAGCTCTTTCTCTGCCTTCCTCGTCCTCCGCGCCCTCCTTCAACGGTACCTTGGAGGATAGTTTTGGAGAGGGTGTTGTGGCGAATGATGTGGCCAAACCATGCCATCTTCCGTCGTTTGACAGTTGCCAGAAGTGGTTCGTGGGGCCCAACTAGGTTGGTGAACAGGTTCCGCACATAATCGTTGGTCTTGTGCTCCCTTGTAGGAGATGCTGGATCTCCTCACGACAGCTGCCAACAGAAGAGCCTGGAGAGAAACGGCTGCTGCCTCATCACATCCCCCCAAACGACCCCCAGCAGTCAGGAGAATGAAGTGATGATGATGATGATGATATATCTTGACTGTGGATTAGGTCGCATGCTATGGCCGCTTTGCGAAATGGCATTTGAAAAGTCATTTCCATGCAACACCCATCAGCAAGAATGGATTAGTGAATTTCTTCAGTATCACGAAATATCTTTAAATGAAAAGAAAGAAAAAGGGAAAAAAGTGGAATGAAAAAGTTACAACGATAGAATTTCACTCGTTTGTCTCCCTCCCCATCACACCCACCCCCCTTTTCTTACAGTTTTTTTTTTTTTTTTCAAAAGCTAAATAAACAGGTCATTTCAGACCGCTTGGAAAATGCTGTCCGACCGCTTCTATGGTATTTTAAGCCTCTCATTACTGTGAACATTGTTTACGCACCTCTCATTACTGTGAACAATTGTTTACGCACCTCTCTTTACTGTGAACATTGTTTACGCACCTCTCTTTACTGTGAAACATTGCTTAAACACCGCGTACGTTGATTTAGGTTGATTGTTTGTCCATCTGTTAATGCAGTCTAAATCAATGAATAAGTTAGTAAGTAAATGAATGGATAATGAATGAATGAATGAATGAATGAATGAATGAGTAAGTAAATAAATAAATAAATAAGATGAAATAGCATCAACAAGTGACAAAAAAAAACTGAAAGATATAAACAGATAAGCAATGAATTGAAAAAATAACTGAAATCACCTACTGGCCATTTCACCCCAAACTTGACCGGAAAGATGAAGTGTGGTCCGAGGGCGAAACAAAACACAGTGAAGTGCGGATCATTGCACAGCATCAGCTTGCAGAAATCATGATCAATGGGGCACCGCAGTGCGGAACAGGTGACGGATCCTGGTGAGGGATCCTGGTGACGGATCAGGAGACGCATCATGGTGTCGGATCATAGTGACGGATCATGATCAAAGGGCACTGCAGTGCGGATCATAGTGACCGATCATGGTGACGGATCCGCATAGCAAGATTATTTCCACATTTTTCACTAACTATGAACGCCATAAAGTTCCCGTTCGACCGCTGATAACTGTCTGTGAAGTGATAGATTTCCATGCCATGAAAGGAAATGCTGATGGCATAAACACGTCGATAATTCGCATTTTCCCACATTCTGTTTTAAAAAGAAAAGCAGGGAGGTTATCCTGTCATGTCGCACCAGCCATTACATCCTCTGCCGTTGAAACAATTTTGCTTTCAGTCATATACTGACTTCCACGGAGAATTTTCAAGAAAATGAAATAATGAAGGTGAATGAAATCATTGAAGAAACAAAAAACTAGAGAGATAAATGATAGATAAATTGGCTGCCTGTCGACTCATGGCATTTCTTTTTTTTTTTTTAATTCTCATGTAGCAGAAAATACACCGTGTGTGTGTGTGTGTGTGTGTGTGTGTGTGGTGTTTGTGGTGTGTGTGTGTGTGTGGTTGTGTGTGGCGGTGTGTGTGCTGCACGCGGTGTGTGTGTGGTGTGTGTGGTTTATTTGTTTCTTTGTTTGTTTTGATTCTCTTTTTGCTTTCCTTTGTTGGTAGTCAGTTTCCTTTCCATGAAAACAACATGGCGACAGCCATGAAGAGGTAGAAAGACATCTAGAAAGAAAGAAAGAAAAGAATTAGAAAAGACGAAGTCGAGAAAAAGAAAGACCGAAAAAAATTAAACACGACAAACAACCATGCGCCCTCACCCCCCACCCCCCTCTTCCGTCACATCCTTCCCACCTTATTCTCCTCCTTCCTCCCTCCCTCCTCCCTCCCTGCTCCCCCCCCCCCCCCCTCCCCCCCCTCCCGACCCCCCAACCTCAGGAGACTGTCGCGAGAGGCGGCAGAGACAACTCAGTTCCGACTCCTGCACAAACAGTTTGGCAGGAATTTATTGACGATGCAAACGACCTTAGCTCTCTGCTCACCCCCCCCCCCCCCAGCCCCTTCCAACTGCCCCGCCCCTCAAACCACCACCCCTCCCCCCTCCTTCATCCTCCCGCTTTACACCCGTGCTCCCCTCCCATTCCCATCCCCACTCTCTCCTCCCATCTCTCTCTCTCTCTCTCTCTCTCTCTCTCTCTCTCTCTCTCAACACACACACAACACACACACACACACACACACACACACACACACATACGCACGCGCGCAGCACTCATACACTAACCCACCCCACACCTCTCTCTCTCACATGCTTGCACGCACGCACGCACGCACGTACGCATACACACACTTATACACTCCCCCTCTTCCTCTTTCTTACTTGCACGCCCGAGCATGCGGGCGTGAGTACGCGTGCGCGCGCGCGCGCGCGAAAACACACAACACACACACACACACACACACACAACAACACACACACACGCACGCACGCACGCACGCACGCACCAACACACACACACACACACCACACACACACACAACAACCTTCGGTCACAGGACGAAAGAAGAAGACGAAAAGAAGAGAAGAAAAAGAAAAGAAGAAGAAAAGAAGAAGAAGAAGAAGGAAAGTGAAAATAGAAAAGGAGAAAAAGAGACAGGGGAATGGGGAGGGGGGGGGGGGTAGGGGGTGTGGTGGGGAGGGAGGGGGTGGGGGGATAGGAAGTGGACGAAGAAAGGAAGAAGGAAGGAGGGGGAGGAGGGAAATGAAGGAGAAAAAAAAAAAAAAGAAAAAAAAAATCAGAAAAAGGAAAAAAGGAAAAAAAAAAATGTCTGGAGTTGTTCGGACAAAAACGTTTGACCGGCAAGTTCCAACGATTGCGCCCCGTGCCCAGCTGTAGCGGCCCAAATTGCCGACCGCGCCTGTCCGGCACGTCCGCCATGTTTGCCCCGCCAACTACCGGCAGCCCCCCCCCTCCCCCCCTCCCCGCCCTACCTTCCCCGCCCTGCCCCGCGCGCCAATGGGAGGGAGGGGAGAGCAACTACGTCATCCAACATGGCGCAACCTTCTCAAAGGGGGCGGAGTGGGTGGGTGCGGGGGTGGGTAGATTTCTCAAGCCGCCACCTTTGTGGTTGGGTCTTTGTGGGTTGTTTGCAAGTTTTTAAGACATTGACTTAAGCTGTGGAGAAGTAAAAAAAAAAGTTAACGTTTTTTTTTTTTGGATTAAGTAATTTATAGATTAATTCATTCGTTTATTTGCTAGATCTCTCTCTCTCTCTCTCTCTCCTCTCTCTCTCTCTCTCTCTCTCTCTCTCTCTCTCTCTCTCTCTCTCTTCACACACACACACACACACACACACACACACACACACACACACACACACACACACACACACACACACACACACACACACACACACACACACACACACACACACACCACTGGCTGTCTGTCCGTTTCTGTCTCAATCTCTGTCCGTCTGTCTCTCTATCTGTCTGCCTGTCGTTTCTGTCTGTTTCTGTCAGTCTGTCTGTTTCTGTGTGTCTGTCTGTCGATTTCTATCTGTCTCTCTGCTTCTCTCTCTATGTCTGTTTGTCTGTCTGTGATCTCTCTCTCTGTCTGTCTGTCTCTCTCCTTCATTTAGATTTTTTTTTTAAGTCATTCTCATAGTGGCGCAAAAAAAAATGTTTTCCTACATTAAAGAAGTTTTTCACTGCTTAGTTGTTCTATGTAATTAGTTGTTCTATGTGACCATTTGTTTTGATTTTGTTCCATGTATAATCATGTGGTCAAACCAGAGGCCAATCATGTGCATTTGTCAGAGGAACCAGACAAAGTTGACCATACATAATTCTGTATAAACAGGGCTGTGGAAGGGGTATCTCAAAAACTGACACGTCCCTGTGAGAAGGTGATTCTGTTGGAAATGTGTGATAGTTTCCCTCCTGAATTTTGACAATGTTGTTTACGCCAAATTACAAACAGAAATCATCGCTTGTACGAGGTTGACTTGGAAGAAGACCAAGTCGTGATGGTTTGGGTACACTGATTTTGGGTACGCCCAGAAATCACAGTGGTTTCAGTTTTTTTTCCCCCCATAAAAATCAAATCGAGTTTGGTCTCCATAATATGGACTATTTGGCGTGCTAAAAGCTACAAATTTTCACACAGCATACGTTGTTAGGAGAGAATTATAAAAGTTTGCTGTCTTGTGTCTTGTTATCAAGCTTGAAGTAGACACCATTAGGATGTCAGCGAAGGTTTGAGCTTTTTTCTGTTGTTGCTTTTTTGTGTGATTACTTCGTTCCAAAATGTAGAAGCGAAAGAAACCGGTATGCCGCCGCGCTTTTCAAATATTCGTCTTGGTCAGAGTCCCTTCACTCGCGAGAGAGACTTGTTCAGTAGTTGGACTGCCCTCTTTAGTTAAACATATTTCAATGTCTCCCTGTCACCTGTTTAACGAGGTCGGTACACTGCCTGAACGCAGCCATTGCCCGTGCGTACCACCACCATGTGAGTGCTTCAAATATGATCTGGGTGGACATTTTTACAGGCAAAACACAGAATGCTCTCAAAATACAGGCAAAATGTAAAATGCTGTGCTTTTGATTTAAATCCCTGAATAATGATATTTTTCAAAAAATTCTCCCAATTTTTTACAAATTTGTTTATCAAATTCATATTAACCGCGCGCGCGCACACACACACCACACACACACACACACACACACACACACACACACACACACACACACACACACAGATATATATATATATATATATATATATATATACGAATCTATATATATCTATACATATATATATGTGTATGTATTATATATATATATATGTGTGTGTGTGTGTGTGTGTGTGTGTGTGTGTGTGTGTGTGTGTGTGTGTTCAGAACACTAAACCATATGCTGCCAATACAGGAAAAAAAGAGAGTAAATATACCACACAACGAAATAATTTGCATGAAATGTTAATCAAATGAATTAGAAGGCAATTTCATTTAAAAAAATAAGCTGGTACGATTTCTTGTTAATGATTTGAAATAAGTTTTTAAAAACTGTAGTACACAAACATAAACAAAAGTTTGAAAAAACAATACATAAATTCTCACCTCAACTCCATCGAATCATGGCATTCGAAGAAAGTTGATTATACAGACACTTTAATTTCCCATTATTTCATCGAGGCTCCAAGGTCACGGACGATGTTACATAGAAAACAAAGAGAGTATACAGGACTTATTATCAATATATATGCACACACATACACACATCCATGTATATGTGTGTGTGTGCGCGCGAACATGCACACACACACACACACACACACACCACACACACACCACACACACACACACACACACACACACACACACACGCACACACACACACATACATGCATACATACGCATACATATAGCACATAATATAACCATTAGTCCCCTAGTTGTTCACTACATTGTGACCATTTTGTTTGGTAGGTAGCATCATTCATGTCTATCAAGGCCATATATTTCTCCGTTTTTGTATCTATAGTCCAGCTCCTTCATAAACATGTTTTAAATTAGGTTTTGTTTTGTTCATTCTACATTTATAAACGGAATATTTTCCCACTAAAATTATTAGGTCTAGCATTTCATCGTTTTTTTCTTTCTCATCCGTACCAAATAATATCATCTCCACCATCAAGGGATACTCTTTCATAGTGTGAACAGTCGACTTATACAGCTCTTTCAAGCTCTTTCCAGAAAGTAGGAGTAAACTCACATTCCCACAGGTGATGATTAATTGAGTGTTTCTCTCTATTACAGAAATTTCATTTGTCGCTATCAGTAATTTGCATACTATTCAGAACACTATTTGTTACCAGAATTCTGTGGCGTGTTTTATTTGGAAGCATTTCAGTTTTGTTTCTTTAATTTTCTTAATCCTTTTCAGTACTTCTATCCAGTCAATAGGCATATTAAAACGTTGTTCCCACTTGACAAAGGCAATAATGTTAAAAATTTCATTGACTTCCCATCAGAAAGAAATGCTCGTATTATGTTTTGTGTACATCATTAATACCAGTTATTGGAATTTATTCGTTATGTATGCCCATTTGAAACATAAAAATAAAATTCTAGATTGAAAATAAATGCATGTACGTGTGTTCGCTTTAAACATGTACTACCGTGTGTTAATGTATGGATTTATGTATGTTGGTTATCATAGTTGTATTGTATAGTTGGGCTATATAAAGAAAAAAAAATACTTATGTATGTCATCCACAGATATGCTCATTATACATGTGTGTGAAAATCTCCGCGCACTGTCTTCTTTCAGCGCATATGTAAGCTCTTGTATTACCTGATGAAACTGCGTGGAGAAAAAAAAAAAAAAGTTTAAAAACTCTTTAACTTTACTCTGCCAATGTATGGTATTGATCAAATACACTTCCCTCTTTTTTTTTTAATATTTTCCATCATCTGTAGATCCTTTGATTTGTCTGTCTGTCTGTCTGTCTGTCTGTCTGTCTCTCTCTCTCTCTCTCTCTCTCTCTCTGACACTGAATTATTTGTTCATTTTCATGTATCCGGATGGGGATACAAGAGCAGGAGGAATAGATGAATGGGGTCGGTGGGTGTGTGGGCGAAGGGGAGGGTAGGGGGGAGGGGGGCTTACATTTTGGTGCAGATCAAGAGTAAAGTGTGGAGGTCTGCGCTGCCCTTCATACCCTGCAATTTGAAATCCATAACTGACTTTCTTCCAATATCTACCAGCTTTCTTCCAAGATCTACCAGTCTTACAAACGAGTCGCTTGAACTGACACAAGCTGCACAGCAAAACCTAATGCGCCAAGGCCTTGTTGGGGGAGACCAGTGTTTATAGATAGGCACAACTGCATCGTTTTGAGAATTTTTCTTGCGTCTAAAAGTTGATTTACCTTCTTTCCCCGAAGATGGAGTATGGCTGTCTTAATGGCGGGATAAAAAAAAACCGGTCATACACACAAAACTCCACTCCCTTTGTTTGGGTAGATGGGATTAATACTTGCCTGTCTATACAGGGAGCATCCGCAGGAGCATCAGTCTGCGTACGCAGAAGAAGAAGGTTTACCTTTTCTTTCATATGCTCATAAAGGTACATGCTAGGGGCTTCCAAGCAGACAGATCAAATTGAAAGGAAGGGGACTGTTTTGGGAGAAACCCCCTCACCTGGCGCAAAGATAGGGTCACTGGTGTGCACCCAGGTCTGAAATGTGACGTCAGGTTAAGGGCAGCTCATGTATATCTAGATTATGAATCATTTCATCAGTTGAAATCTTTAAAGGGGGCCGGAACAGCTCAGTGGTAGAGCGCCGGACTCGTACTCTTGGGGTTGCGGGTTCGAATCTCCGCCGGGCCATTTTGGTACGGGTGGATTTTTTCCTCGAGTTAGCATTGGTTCTGCCTCCACTTCCCATACAGTCCTTCGAATGAGACTATAAAACCGAGGTTAACGCACGCATAACAGCTTGCACACACGTCAAATCCCATCACCAACTTTCGGAAGAGCAGGCCAGTTTGGCCGTTGGTATAGATGACACATTACATATAGTATGCACCTTCCCTGAAGTTGGAGTATGGCTGCCTTAATGGCATAATTAAAAAAAAAAAAACGGTCATACACAAAACTCCACTCCCTTTGTTGAGTAGATGGGATCAATCCTTGCCTGTCTATACAGGGAGTGTCCGCAGGATTATCAGCCTGCGTACGCAAAAAAAAAAAAAAAAAAAAAAAAAAAAAAAAAGAAAAAAAAAAAAAAAAAACCCTTTAAAAACAAATGAGTTCATCGGTGGAGGGCTGTTCATTTGATATATTATCAGTTTGATATAAAGTTTTAGCTTGGGTTTATGCTATGCCTCAAAAAACACACGGTTACTTGGTGTGTGTGTAGGAAGGAATTCTGTTTTACGTCTCGTCACACATATAGGTGATTGCAGACGTCTAAATAACATAGTGTTTACAATTTTAGACTATTATCATAAAAGAAGAGAAGAGGACGATGTGGTTACATAAAATAAAGGACAGATGAATTATAGGACAGTAACTATGAAAAATTAGAGAAAAATACTAAAGTAATCTAACTTACGATTATGATTATAAAATGTTCCTTAATGGACTTTCCAAAAGGTGTCTCGTTAATTTAACAAGAGAAATAACTGGCAACGAATCTAAAAAGTCAAACACATTAACATGCCCAGTGTCAGCACTTGGTATAACACCATTCAAAAAGGGTTTCGTTAGTTCACAATCAAAAATCACATGTTGAACTGAAGATCCCCACGACATACACACTTAACAGTCTGGCAATACTTGGTTCGTAGGGAATTACATAAAAGTCTAAAAGCCAGGCTTGAAACGGTCGGCTAATCGACACAAAGTTTGACAGAGTTTGCTGACGAGGTTTTTGATGAGGAACTGTATTGACTCCAGAAATCCCTTTCGATGATATGACTAATTTCCTTGTGTGACAAAGGACAGTCAACCCTTAATACTACCTAATATATTCTTTGCTCCCCTTTTTGCTGCTCTATCTGCTTGATCGTTAAAAATGAAGGAGGTGTGCGATGGGACCCACGAAAATACAACATTAGTACCTTTCATGTAAAGACAGTGCAACATGTACTTAATCTCAAATAATAATTCCTCTCTCTGTGTATTTTCAAAACAATGCAAACTTTTTAATACTGACTGTGAATCAACACAAAACAGGATATTAAATATTGAGACTGGCAAGGAAATTAAATAATTTAATGCCATCAGGACAGCAACAAGTTCAGCTGTAAATATGGAATGACCCTTACCTAAATAATATGATTTTTCAGCTTGTAATCTGGAATTACAAAGCCAGATCCCGCACTACCATCATCAAGAACTGAGCCGTCAGTGTATACTTTCAAAATAGTTAGTAAACTTTTCCTCCATGTCAAGTTTTTTTGACAGATGCTGCTAACACATGCGGCGACATCGCTTTATTTAGATCAGAAGAAAAAATGTTAACTTTTATTTCCGTTAGTTTCCCAAGGGGTACCGGCGGAACCAGTACGCGAGGCGCTACCTCGTGTGGGTTAATCTTTGATGAATTAAAAACGTCTGAAACATATGAACGAAGCGTCTCTCTAAATTTGAATTTTTTTCTGTGCATTTTTCGAAAAATCAATGTCGGATCGTGTATTTAACTCTTCAAGGTCGTCCCACGGCAATCCGTCTCTCACTACATATTTTACAGAACTTATTTTCCTTTCCTCATCAAGTGGCAAAGGCCTGCTATCTTATAAACTTCAGAGGACTTAGTGTGCACAGGTACACCCAGGGACAACTTTACAGCTTTACTGTCAATTCTTTGAAGTTTCTTTAAATGCGATCGCGGAGCTGAAAAGAATACCTCCTGT
>JADBJO010022101.1:0-5000 GCA_016801955.1 Conus betulinus
ATGTGATAGTCATTCTCTCAGTATAAATCGTAAACTCTGAAGACTGCACATTAAATAATTACGGAAAGCTGATGCTAAATGTATGCACTGCCTTGGATCTGTGTATTCTTAATGGTGTATGTAATGGCGACATAGAAGGACGCTATACATACATATCTGATTCTGGCTGCAGTGTTGATGATTACTTTATTATTTCAATTGATCTTCTTGCTTTGGTATATGCCTCATGTAAATTTCAAGTTTTAGACCGCATAGACTGAGATCACATGCCTGTTTCTTTCATTGCTGTTTTTCCAAAGGAAAATGTTGTTGACAATAATGAACAAGAAAATCATGTTATAGAAAAACTTGTATGGAATAATGATTGTGCTAATCGATTTCAAGAACTGTTATGTAGCGTAAATGTTGTTAGAAAAATTGAAAATGCCATAGATATGATACAATCTGACGTAAATGAAGCTTTGAACATGTTTAATGAGTGTGTAAAGGAATGTGCGAAGTGTATGAAGAAGCACATACGTGTCAATAGAAATGACAGATATGATGATTGGTATGATGAAGAGTGCCGAATCAGTAAACTAAAAGCTAGAACAATATTAAGAGTTAGCTGTCGTACTCATGATCCACAAGATAGAGTGGCTTATTGTATTGCAAGACGAGAATATAAAAAAACGTTAAAAAGAAAGGAGAAAGAGTATAATAAGTTCTTAATAGATAAGTTGATTTCCTCAGTTAAATGTCAAAAAGACTTCTGGGAGACTGTTCGGAAAGTATCTTTCAAAAGAAAAACAACCAAAGAATAAGATAACTAGCGATATTTGGTTTCATCATTTCCAAATTTGTTAGAACAGAATGTCAGTGACAGTGTTAATGAAGAAGTGTGGATGTTGATGTGGATAGTTCATTTAATCGTCCAATATCCATAGAAGAGGTTACTTTAGCTATTAGAAAACTGAAAAATGGCAAGTCAGCTGGCCCAGATGGTCTTATTGGAGAATTATTTAAACATGCAACACAGCAGGCTGTGGTTTTTTTTCATAAATTATTTAATAAGTTATTTAATGAGGGCTTGTACCCTGATAATTGGTGTGAATCAATTATTTTGCCTATATTTAAAAAAGGCGATGTGGGACAATCCCAATAATTATAGAGGAATTTCCCTTAGTGACATTAGCAGTAAACTATTTGGAATAATCATTAATAGGAGAATACAAGAATGGGTTGATGATAATAATATAACCGGGGAACAACAAGCAGGATTCAAAAAGGGTTATTCGACCGTGGATCACATGTTTACTTTGTTGGCACTTATCCAAAAGCAGTTTTCTCGTAATCGCAAGCTATATGTTGCTTTTATAGATTTCCAAAAGGCATTTGATTCAATCAATAGAAATATACTTTGGGCCAATACTACAAAAAAATGGTATATGCGGTAAACTCTATAGGTGTATCAAAAGCATGTATAATGTTGTTAGAGCTAGAGTCCGTTGTGGAGGTAAACTGACAGATTTCATTAACTGTACAGCTGGGGTCAGACAAGGAGATGCATGTAGTCCAGTTTTATTTTCTTTGTTTAAAATGAACTAGCTGTAGAAGTTATTAATAATGGTAGACATGGTGCCTTGTTGTCTCTTGATACCTTAGAGTTGTTTATTCTTTTATTAGCTGATGATATTATATAATATATCAGAAACGCCAGTTGGTCTACAGACTCAGTTGAATAATTTACGACGTGCAGCTGGTACACTTCAATTAAAAGTTAATATGTCTAAAAGCAATATCATTGTGTTTCGTAAGGGGGGCTATCTTGGTGCAGGGAAAGATGGGTTTATGGTGATGTTGATATGCCAGTTGTTAATGCATACAAGTATTTAGGTATAATGTTTTCTACACGGTTGAGTTTCACAGGTGCTTGTAAAGATTTGGCAAGTAGGGCAAAGAATGCTTTACTATGTATTATGAAAAAGTTGTATGTTTTGAATAGTACATCCTTTAAAGTATTCATTAAGTTATTTGATACCCAAGTACAGCCCGTTGTACTTTACGGCTCTGAATTATGGGGCTTAGACAAAGCTGCTACTTGTTGCGAATCTGTACATTTATTTGCTCTAAAAAAGTTTCTTGGTGTAAACAGACGTACGCCGAATGATATGATATACGGAGAAACTAATCGCTACCCAATATTTGTTTTATCTGCTGTTAATTGCATTCGATATTGGCTTAAATTATTGCAAATGGTAATGATAGAATTCCTAGAAAGCCTACAATATGCTTCTAGATATGGACTCTAAAGGTAAAAATAACTGGGCCTCCAAAGTTCGTATTTGTTTGACAGAATATGGGTTTGGATATGTCTGGTTAAATCAGGGAGTGGGAAATATCAAAGCATTTATAAGTATCTTCAGGCAACGATTAATAGATTGTACATGCAAAAATGGTCTGACCACATTCACAATAGTGATAGATTTAGTTTCTATACCAAATTTTTGCAGTGTGCATGATTTGAAACCATATTTGACCGCTAATATTGATAGACATTTACAGTATGTTACAACACGGTTTCGATTAGGAATATCAGAATTAAAAGTGCACCTTTATAGATACAGAATGGCTAACAACGAGGATTTGATTTGTCCATTATGTAAAGTAGCACAAGAAGATGAAATACATTTTGTTCTTTGCTGTCCAGTTCTTAATGGTATTCGTGAAAAGTTCATCAAACCTAAATATTATAGTCAACCGTGTTTATTTAAAATGTGTTTATTAATGTCTTCTGAATCAGTTGAAGTTGTTAGAGGTCTTTCAATGTTTCTTTCAAAGGCATACAAGTTCAGAGAAACTGCCACATCTTAAGAATTTTGGTTGTATTACCATTATGTTTTTTTTTTTTTTTTTTTTTTTTTAATTAAGTCATAACTAGCGCTGCTTCAATGCTCTTTTGATGTTCACATTCCCCTCATAAGGGGCCTTGGCCTAAATGAAATTAAACGGGATTCGAATTCCGAATCCGAATCCGAATCCGAATCTCTCTCTCTCTCTCTCTCTCTCTCTCTCTCTCTCTCTCTCTCTCTCTCTCTCTCTCTCTCTCTCTCTCTCTCTCTCTCTTTCGCCCAGCCCTCCTCCCCCTTTTACAGGATTCAAGAACCCTTACTAACAATTTGGAATTACATTGCATTTAGAAAGGTGTTTGAACCAAGATAGATTACTAATTGTAGGACATAAGAACTGTATGTAATTTATCTGAATTAACTCCGTCCAGTCATTTATTGTAAACTGTGAGATTTCCTTAACTTGAAAAAAATATATATTGCGTTCAGTGTTTCTGTTGTGTTGTGATCAATATGAGATCAGATGAAAGATGACGAATTGCCCAATTTGCTCTGATCCACTTGACAAGTTTAACAAAAATATTTGTGCAGAAGGTGCAGAGGGTGTGAACTTTTCCTTACTACACAGGGTAAGAAAAGAGTTCAAGCTGAGGTATCAAGTGAAGAAGCAGATCATTGATATACATGAAAATAACACAGGACACAGAACAGATCCTTAGAGAAGTCAGTACTTGGCATCCCTCAGAGCTAATAATGCCAAACCTGAGAAAAATGCTTTCCTTCTGCTGTTAGGAAAAGACTATGTAATGTTTACAGACGAGAACCTTTATACCTTACACAATTATTTTTCTTCAGAAAACGTTTTGTCAAAACCATCAAAGAATTTTGTAAAATCTACCAAAAATTGAAGTCTTAAGTAGATTTTGTATTCATATTTAAGTATCATTCCTTAATAAGACTGGTCAGCATGGTGCGTCAAGTGTGGTTCTGTCTGAATGCAACTTGATTCGGTGGGTGAGATGCGGAATATGTGGTGAAATCACATCGAAGGTTTTGGTTGAACTGCTTTTAAAGGGAATTTGACAATACTGATATCAGATGGGCCGTCATATGCAAGGATCAGCTGAGAGAGAGAGAGAGAGAGAGAGAGAGAGAGAGAGAGAGAGAGAGAGAGAGAGAGAGAGAGAGAGAGAATACTACCCATTGTAACACTCTGAACAAAACTGTCTTGGGTTTGCATGGTGTTAATGAGATCAAGAATCATACAACGTAACATACAGCAAGATCAAAATACAAAGTCAAAAAGAAAGAAAAAGAAAGAAAGAAAGAAAGAAAGAAAGAAACAAAGAAAATCAGCGGTAATGTGCGAGTTCTGTTGGGTGCCTTTTCTTTACCTGTCAATCAAAAAAGCAATTTTTGCGTCGACAAATTCACCCAGGGGTTTCTCTGTCACATGAGGATAACTGGTGATCGTGTGTTGGTCACCATGGATTCCATAATCAATGAGGACATCGAAGGCATCATGTCAAAGCCAGTCGGAAAAGATGACGTCACATCCGCAAAACGTCTCTCATTGTCCGCCATATTTTTTCTATACTCTGGGAAGACAGATTTATTTATTTGCATAACAAACGACACCAGTTGGCAGGTTGTTTCGAAAGTAGAATATGACAACAGTGAATGGAAGGCATTTTTTCTTATTACAGACAAATGACAGTAGGTGCCATATCTGTTTGTTATAAATACCTGTCACATTACTATTTACAACATCATTCATGCGTGCAGTGACAGCAAGATTATTGTTCCATTATCCTATAAACCAGTAACAATATGTACTTGGTTTAAGAGACAGGAAAAACAAATTTACTGCACCTGTTCATAATCATCAGTATTTCGGATTCCTTTTTTTTTTTTTTCATTTGTAGAGTGCCATTCTTTTCGAGTCAGTAGTGTTTCATACCAGACGACGGCAAATGAAGTTTGAAAATGAAAGAAGGAAAGACATCTGAAGTATCGCTTCAGTAGTATAGACTATAATCTGTGCAGATCTGTATTGGCCAGGTACAGGCTTGGACACTCAACTGTAAGTTAAGAGCTACAAAATGAAAAAACCCTTTCCATCTCTCAGATCTTCTTTCATCATTTACTCTTGCAACATAGGCTTTCATTCTT
>JADBJO010022101.1:15000-28462 GCA_016801955.1 Conus betulinus
GTCTCCCTGCCACTTGTCAAAGGGCACAAGTAAACAATCCAACAAAACCAATAGTCGGCAAAATCACCAAGGGTTTCTCTGACACCTCGGAGTGACTGGTGATCATGTGAATGGCCTCAGTGAACGTTGAAGACCCTCATGCGTTACACCATGGTCAGTGACAAGAGATTACATTACACCCACACCATCACTCTGGCTACCTGGTATAGTCTGCCCAGAAGACTGTCATATTCGTTATCATCACAGAAAACATCACAGGCGAATTACAGATGGAGTGAATATGGCAACAGTGTATGCAAGACAAGTGTGTATCATTAGAGGATAATAACAGTAGGCGGGGTCTCTGTGGTATATCTAGCATATAACAGTTTTACAGTATCGTTCCAGCGCAAAGTGACTGCCAGGTTATCATTCCATCATCTTGTAGACCAGTCATGGTGCGTTGCTGGAATAACAGAAACCCCCTCTCCCCCCCCCGCACCCCCACGCCCCCACGCCCCCCCCCCCCCCCCCCCCCCCCCCCCCCCCCCGAAAACAAAATAAAATAAAACGTAACACTTTTGAAACACCACCACCAAACCATGGAGGCCATTCAGTTTTTTTCTTTTTCATGTCATAAACCAGTCTGAGTCGACTTGATGTAAACGGAAAATCCATCATGACATAGTATACTGGTTGGTGATCCAATACAATTTCCATACAAGTGGCACACCCGTAGTCAACAGTGAGACGATTTAGTGTGCCGTCTATATGGATGAACGTTTAGTAGAAACAGAATGTGATTTTGATATCTATCCATCCCTAACACAACGACCTGGAATTTGATAATTTCATACAATGGTCAAATCATAGAATCAGAGGATGAAAACAATGAAATTATGGATTCTGATATATTGAGGCTTTATAAAGTTTCCTTCTAGTGTCAGCATTACCGATTAATGCAAGAACTGAATTACGGATTCTGGTATAGGAAGATTTGAATATAAACGTTTTTTTTTTTCTAGTGTCAATTTTACGATACAATGCAGACTGTATTATAAAATGTGTTCATCAGAAGCATTTTCCCTGGAAGCTCTCTTTGAAGACTACAGAAAAGTGCACACCCACTTAACTGGAAACGGACAGATCGTGGAGGAGGTATCTTCTTAACAGAATGTAGTTTCCGGCACCGAAGTACTAAAAACGATAATTTTCACTACCTTTTAAGAAATGTGCGTCACTTGGAATTTTCTCTTCCTATACGCAAACTAGACAAGTAATATTACATCATCATTATCATCAACATTATAATTATTTTTGTTATCATTATTGTACTATTGTTATTGTTGCTGTTGTTGATATTTTTATTATCATTATTATTGTTATTAGCATCACTATAACCATCAAACCCTTTTATAATCAGTTGCGCTTTGAATTGCCATCTTCTCGTTGCCATTCCACACATTTGTTCACATAGGATCATGCAGACATGCAAGCTGGACACGTTTATACACTACAAGTACATGTACACGAGTACACAGGCATGCACATACGCGGGCACGCCCGCGCACAGAGGCGCAGGCACGCGAATGTGCCCTTCTGCATATACGCCTGCACACACACAAATGCAAATCAACGTTTACAGGCAAGCATTCACACACACACACACACACACACACACACACACACACACACACACACACACACACACACACACACACACACACATACACATCCACGCACGCGCGTGCACAAACACACACACACACACACACACACACACACACACACATACACATCCACGCACGCGCGTGCACACACACACACACACACACACACACACACACACACACACACACACACACACACACAAATGCACGCACGCACGCATGTACAACCACACACACAGACACACAGGCATGCACACACTCACACACATACATACACGCATACACACATACACACACACACACACACACACGTACTCACGCACGCGTGCACGCACGACGCACGCACACGCGTCCACTCGCACACACATACACACAAACGTGCGTGCATACACACACACACACACACACACACACACACACACACACACACACACACACACACAGAAAAACTGAGAAAGAAAGGGAAGGTAATTTCACAAAAGAAATACAAGCTTGGAGAGCAATACATGTGAAGATAACATACAAGTACTAGAAGAACTAAGAAATGAACTGCAGACCCTAAGAAACAAAAAGATGGATGGGATAGCTGTACGAGCAAAAATTAGATGGTTAAAGATGGTGAAAAAAACAGCAAATATTTTAGCAACTTGGAAAAAAGAAATTTTGTAGACAAATCGATGAGTTACCTCGACAATGGCGATAGTGATATAACATCAGACCAAGATACAATCTTGTCAAGAGGTCCAGACCTTTTACTACAAGTTGTACAGTTACAGAGAGGTTAATGATATTAACCTTAGCCATCTTTTGCCAGATGCCCCAGCAATAACTTGTGATGCGAGAGAGAGCATTAAAGGACCCCTCACGTACAGCGAAGCTGCAAAAGCACTGAAAAAAAAGTGCAAAATGACAAAAGTCCTGGGTCAGACGGATTCACTGTTGAATTCGTTAGTTTTTTTTTTTTTTTTTTTTTTTTTTTTGTAGACATTGGTCACTTTCTTGACAGATCAGTTAATTCAGGCTACGACTGTGGGCAACTTTCAGTTTCACAAAAACAAGGAATCATCGTGTGTTTACCCAAAGAGGAAAACCCAAACATTTATAAAAAAATATTGGCTCCCTGTAACCCTGTTATATGTCTTCTATAAAATAGCTTCCGCTTGCATAGCTGCAAGATTACAAACAGTCTTGCCAAGCATTATAAATGTCTGTCAGAAGGGCTTTATCAAAGGTCGTTACACTGGAGAAAATATAAGATTGCTATACGATATTATGCTTTACACTGAAAAAACACGCATTCCTGGTCTCTTAATGCTGATTGATTTTGAGAAAGCATTTGACAGTGTCTCTTGGGTCTTTGTTGAAAATGTTTGAATTTTTTAAATTTTGGACCTAGTATTGTTCAGTGGTTTCGAACATTGTATATGAATACCACATCGTGCGTTCTGGTAAATGGTCAGTATTCTGCCCGCTTTAAACTTGGAAGAGGGTGCAGACAGGGGGACTCGCTTTCTCCCTACTTATGTTTAATATGAGCAGAGATTTCATCACTGATGATTCGAAAAGTAAAGATGTTAAAGGCATTAGCATAAAAAACACAGAATTTCTCCTGTCAGAGTTTGCAGACGATACTTCTCTGCTACTTGATGGTTCTGAACAATCTCTGAAGGCAACTGTAGATATCCTTGATGAATATGCACAGATGTCAGGCTGGAAAAATGAATAGTGAGAAAACCCAACTAGTGTGGATTGGAAGTAGAAAAAAATAGTCAAATTCGATACTTTAGGGACATGAACTTCCAATGGAATCCTGGTATCTTTAGGTTTTTTGGCATAAAATTTTCTACTAATACAGACCAAATTGTTGAAATAAATTACAGTCAAAAGCTTTCAGCCTTGCAGAAAATCTTAAAACAATGGAAAAGAAGAAAAATCTCACTCCTTTGGGAAAATCGCTATATATAAAAATGTTAATTCTTTCTCAATTTACCTATCTGTTTCTTAATCTTCCGGTCCCTCGAAGCCAACTTTTGAAGGAAAGAAAAACTGAAATGCTCCAGATCTTATGGAATGGGAAACACAATAAGATAAACAAATAGGTAATTTATCAAGAATATGAAAATGGATGACTAAAAATGAGTAACATATCTATACTACTTGAGACTCTGAAGATTAGCTGGTTATGACGGTTAAATATTCCAGAATCAGAATTTAGTAGTTTCATATATACGTTGTATCCAGCCATGAAACAAATGAAAACGCTTGGAGGTGAGTACGCTAACGTGTTACTCCAACGACTCGATAATCCATTCTGGCTTGATGTTGTTAGACACTATAAAAAGTTCTCCTCAAAGTGTAAACCTTTAAATACAAAAGAATGTCTGTCAGAATATATTCACTATAATGTAAATATAACAAGAGACAATAAGGTGATGTACATGTAAGAATGGATAGAAGCAGGCGTAACAAATGTTAACCATGTAATGGATGCAAATGGAAATTTTCTGTCCTTTAATGATTCTAAGGTAAAATACTCAAACGTTACACAAAACTAATTTTTTAGCATATAAGGGAATCATCAGAGCTATTAGAAAATATCAGAGATTCTCAATTACAGAGAAGACATAGCAAATGTTATTGATGAGGAAAATAAAGCATGGACCTTGACCCAGAAAGACAACAAAGTAGTTAACTCGATCCTACTTGGTTCTAAAATTACACCAGCAGCAGTGATTAAGTGGGAACGTCTGTATACTGGACTCAAGCAGAAAGATATCTTTTTAAAACCTCTTAAAATTACTACAGATACCAAACTGAGATGGTTCCAGTTCAGACTTGTACACCGTATTCTCCCCACACAAAAGTTTCTTCACATGTGTAAACTCACAGACTCCCCACAATGTAATTTCTGTAACTCTGAAACGCAGACAATTCAGCACTTGTTTTGGAATTGCATTGTAATTCAAAATTTCTGGAATGACTTCGAATCTGTTTTATGGAATAAATGTCCCCATTCTCTAAGACTAATATTAAACAAGCAACTAATCTTGTTTGGTTATGCAGAAAATGTAATAACAGACAAGCCGTTAGATTTGCCAAATTTTCCATCTATAAAAGCAAGTTACACAATTTGAACCCTACAATGCCCAGTTTCATTAATAGTTTAAATATAAGGGTAAGAACAGAAAAAAAAAATTATCAGCAACTGTAGGGGAACCCATGAATTCGAGCTAACATGGAAAAAAATATATGCCTTTATTTATGTAATTCAAGCCTTATGTGCGCAGACATCATGTTGTAGGAATGGATGGTGTGGTGGGATAATCTCTCGATTGCGAAATAAAATTGTCCATCCATAGGCTCACCTAAAAAATGTTATGTTATGCCATTTGGTAATAATTTCTACTATTGCCTCTGTTTCATAATAGAGATGTGCCCTCGTTTGTCCATCACCTACTAAGTGTCTCATAACTATATGGTAACTGTTTCTGAAACTGTTTTTGTTTTCCTGTACATGCGTCTTGTTCATCGTCTTTTTTTGTTTCTGGGGAAAAAAAATTTCACAGAGAACCGAGAAGAAGATTGCTAGGGAAGTGAAGTATATAACAAAAAGGAAAATAGAAACAAAGAAACCATTGGCACCATAGGGAAAAAATCTAAATAAAGCCTTTTAGAAATGTGAAGAAAAGACACAAACAGTTGATTGTTGACTCCTTAATGGCTTTGTTCAGGGATGTTCTCCTGGGCTAAATGTTTGTGTACTTTTTGTTGGGGAAATCAATATATGATTCCTTTCATCATGAACATTTATAGCTGGTGATAAATGTTGCTTTAAAGAGATTTAGTTACTTGCAACGCGTGCTGAGACTTTTTATTATTTCTGTTACATTTCAGCATATTGGTTTGCACTTTACATTCTTTTTGACCAGTTTGCTGTACTAATGTAGCTTCTATCTTCAGTTGGACTATAAAGGCTGTGCAGACAGACACACACACACACACACATACACACACGTGTGTGCCCCTGTAGTCACAGTGCCCACAATGTTAGCCAGGGGCCAACCGAAGGCCTGGCCAGTACATTGGTTCACTGCTCGGATGAGGCATCTGCTAACTCTTGTCCATGAAGCCTTCTTCCCACAGTTGTCCTATTTACTTACTCTCTTTTTTACTCATCAAGCTGCACGTGTTGGGCACTGGAGTCTCATGCTCATGCGGAAGGAGATGTGGTGTAGAGTATCTGGTCGGCCCCTTTAGAGTGCATCAGGAATACAGGACCGGATCACTTGTCTGAGTGGGGTTTCTTCTCTGAAGACCTGCTGTCAAGCTCTCCATAGAGTTTCTCCCTGCTATCCAGTCTGCAGACAATGTCGCCTCTTTGAGGAAATCCGAACGGAAGCAGACTCTTTGACAACACAGTTTGATTAGGATACGGTGATGAGGGTTTTGCTTTTTCGTGTCCTTGTGTGTAATAGCACTTTCAGAAAATAGATATTACATTGAAGAACGCACACGCAAGCATGCACTCATGCATACGTACACAGACCCTCTCTCTCTCTCTCTCTCTCTCTCTCTCTCTCTCTCTCGTGTGTTTGCACGTGCGGGTTGGCTGCACGTGTAGCTCGGTTCTCAAGTTATTTGTGGTTCAGGGTGTTTTGCTAACAACGATTTCCATTTGTGCCTGCAGTTGTTTACTACTATTTCTATTTTTGGTGTTTAGAATTGCTAGATGTGGTTTTTGCATAGTATAAACCATTTTTTCCGTTAAGCATAGGTTGCATCTTTTTGAAATGTTATTGTATGGTGATGCCCTTTTTTTATGATTTTCCAAGATATATTGTAGTTTTACTTTTTTATCTTTGAGTCTCCAAATGTATTTGCTCAGTTCTGTTTGGTTTTTGTTTTTTTTCTTTATTGAATGACTGTTTGTGGTTTGCATATCTGGTTTTGAAATGTTTTTCAGTGATCCCTATGTATGTTTCTTTTTCATTTTCTGATGTCACAGTAGCTTGGTATACAATGTTGTTGTAGAGGCATTTATTGTTTAGTGGACATTGTTCTTTATTAGTGCAATTGCAAGATTTCCTTTCTTCACCCTTCTTTGCTGCATTGCTTTTCATTTTGTTGGATGAATCAATTATATTTTTAAGGTTGGGCATACATGAATATGACAGTTTGATGGTGTTTTTGTTGAATATTTTGGACAGTTTGTGTTCTTTTGGGAATGATGCTGTCAGAATTTTGAAAAAAATTCTTTCCCTACGTTTGTTTTTACTCTACCATCATATGGGGGGTTGTACCATGTGATTTTTTCTTTTTCCTGTTCTTTTTTTTTTTTTTGTTCATGTTAATATCTGGACTGTATTGTAGTTTGTAGCTATAACCACTTTTTTGTAATAATGCTTCTTGGTATTCTGCTGCTGCGTTGTTGAATACTCTTTCATTGTGAGAGAGATTAGATAATCTCTTGTTTATACCATTAGGTATGGTTTTTAGTATAGATGGTGGGTGGTTGCTGTTGATGTTTACATAGATGGGTGTGTCATTAGGTTTCTTGTATGGTTTATATATATGGTTATTGAGGTCAAGCGTTATGTCTAGGTAGTTTACTACCTTTTTGTTTGCTTCAACGGTGATTTTTAAGTTTTTTTTGGAAGATTTTGCATAGTTCTTTTTTCTTGTTTTCGATGGTCTTGGGTTTGTTGTTTAGCGCGGCAGGCCAGGCCATCGTCTCTGTATAATCAACTTGCTTTCCGAGTTTTTTTTTGGATGTTGGATAGCATGAACAGTCCAACCAGTTCGCATGTTTCGGCACCGTCATACGATCCCATGGTCACATCAAATGTGTGTTTTTATTTTTTTTTTTTTGGTCCATGTTTCATTTCTGCTGTATAATAAGGTTTTCTTGGTGTGTAGAATGATTTCCATTTCTGACCCTGATATATGTTGTGTGTGTTTATTAGCAAACGTCAGAGCTTTAGTAAGTAGTTCTTCATCTATAGATGGGTAGAAGTCTACTATGTCAAATGTGATAAATACTGTATTCTTCTGTTTGTTAAGTGTTTTGAACCATTGGATGACTTCATATGAATTCTTCCAAAGGTTGTATTCGGTGTTTGATTTTACATTTTTTTATGACTTTTTCTAAAATTTTCTTACTTATTTTACCTAGTTCTGATTTAGATGGGTTATTAGTCTACATGTTGGGTTGTTGTGGAAATTGGGTTTATGGTCTTTAAGGGTTATGAAAGCTTTTTTGTTGCTGTTGTTTCCACCCTGTCACTCAAATCCATGTGATGTACAAGTTCTTCGAATTGTAAACAAAATTCAAATACACGTGCAGCCAACTCAAGCGCTCGAAACAGTACTGTAGTTTTAAAACTGCCTTTTAATACCTTATTTTAAACAGATGATGCTCCCCAAGGGGTTGAGCACCTTTAAATTTTTATTATGCTTTTTAGCAGTAGAATATAAATAAATAAATATATATATATATATATATATATATATATATATATATATATATATATATATATATATATATATAAAATGCTGAACAATTAAGTAGTGGGGGGAAACAAGCGCAGGTTAACAATTCTTCCATCATTATAGTAATGACTTGGCAAAGATTTGAAATTGAGAGGGGAAACAAAATTGAAGATGAAGTAAATGGAAAAACGTATATCATGAATATGAAAACCCTTCACTAGCTGCATGAGGAAACTATCGCAATTCCTCTCGAAGGCAGATCTATATGTATCGCCTGCTCCGAGGCCCTTCGTCCGTCGGTTCGGACTCATCAGGGAGACACGGCTGATTGTGTCTGTGCTCTTGGCGTCAGATAGAGACACACCACAGTCCATAATTCTGTGGTGTTCCAACCGCCAAGGGCTCGAAAAAGAAATCCAACAGCACCCCCAAAGCAGCCAGCAAAAGGTAGTAGAATCAAACAAAACGAAAGTGTGGAGAGGAAAAAAGCTGTTGAAAACCTAAAACATTACGCAAGCAGTATAAATGTAAAAGACAATCTTTGAGCCTATGCTTGAGGATCCATTTAAGGATGCAAGGGAGATCAAAAGATATGAACAGTCTGAGTGGTCAGCTCTGCTGTTCAATAACCCAAGCGTTGTTTGCGGCTAAGAATTGTGCAGAATAACCTTTCCTTGGATCTCCTAAGAGATGCAGTTCACCCACTGATTGACCAAACATATATATATATGCGCTTTTGGCTCCCCCCCACTACTACTTTCTTCAACATCTTATTGTTTGGTCAAACAGTGCGAGGTTGTTTCTCACAAGAGATCCAATTGAAGGCTGTTCTGCTCAAAGGTTTGTAAACAGTAGTATAGACCACTCTGTCCATTGACAAATGTTGACCTCCCTTGTATCCTTAAGCGGCGGATTCCCAAGCACAGCTCAAAGATACCCCCCCCCCTCCCCCCGCATGCACGCCTCCTACTATTCAAACACTTTAAATACGGATTTTAGTTTTTAAGCAATTTATTTCCTTACAGCGTTTTTTTCCAGTGTTTTTATTTTTTACGCTTCACCTGCTGCTTTTTATGTGCCATTGGATTCTGGTTTTGAACCCTTGGTGGTGGGAATACCACAGAATTATAGGCTGTGGCATGTCTCCACTCGATGCCAAGGGAGCACGAACTCAGCCAGCCGTGTCTCCCTGATGAGTCCGTATCCGCGGACGAAAGGCCTCTGAGCAGAGAATATGAATGACTCTGTTATCAGACGGACTTTGAAGGACCCTGTATGCTACTCTTGAAGGATTTTAGATTTATAATCTGACACCCTAATTTCTCATTCCCGTTTTCTTTCTGTCGCGACCTCCCTCCCTCATCCCCTCTTGTTTTTTTCTCTCTCCTTTTTAAAAAAAACCTTTGCCAGTTTTTCTCTCTCTCTCTCTCTCTCTCTCTCTCTCTCTCTCTCTCTCTCTCTCTCTCTCTCTCTCTCTCTTTCGCTCTCTTTCGCTTTACTTGAGTAGAAGAGCTCATGCACAACAGACCAACTGTTTAACTCCCAAGTGTGCGTTGCTATGATAGGATGTGTAGGTGTGTACAACCACGATCCAAGATCGGTATATACATGCATGATCCAAGATTACATGTACCGTGCTGGCGTTGGCGGCTGTTGCTGATGATGATGATGGTGAGGTTTGGTCTACCTCAAACACGCTGACAAAATTTCGCCAAGAGACTTTTCAGCTCCTGTCTGAAACGACGACCACTGACGCAGTACAGCAGGAAGTTGACGGCGTGGTTGCTGTACATAACGTTGTCCAAACACGCCAGGATCAGCAGGAATCGGGCCCTGGCGGCATTGGTTCGTGGCTGCCAGAAGTTCCTCTCATACAGCAGCAGGATCACGATCGGTGACGTCAGCACCAAGAAGGTGAAGGACACAAGTAAAAACATGATGTTGATGTTGGTGCTGCCCATGCCTGTTTTGGTGGAGCCAGGCCCCTCACTTTTCTTACTGTCTATTTTCCTCATCGTCCCCTGGTGGAAGAAACTGATCAGTTCTGTCGTCTTCACTGGCGGGTCATTGGCTCTGACTGAAGTGCTCACATTCCGGTTGTCTGTGAACTGCTTACTGAATTTATGTGAGAACTTGAGTTGTCTGATGATGAGGAGATTCAAGGTGAGCAGGGTGGCAGATGGAATGAAACTGTAGATGGAAGCGTCGATAAAAGTGTATATCTTTTCCACATAGTCTCCCTCACTCCCAGCTGGATTCCCAACATTTAAGATTCTTCAGTGTTTCCTATAGGGACCAAACGCCATAGAAAAATGACTTGAAAGTCAAGAGCGAAGGAGAAGATCCCTAATCCCGTGATAACTTTGAGAGCAGATGTAGGAGTGCACAAGCTCTGAGCTTTGAGTGGGAACTTCACAACAATGAAACGATCCACAGTCATGGCCAGAAGCACCAGGACGTCAAAGTGGATGGTGAAATAGAACAGGAAGTAGTGGAAACCACAGGTCCAGTCACTGCCCATATAGAATACAGTATGACCAAGGTAGCGACTCACGACAACACTCAAGGCGTGACAGAGGATGACGGAATCCAGGACAGCAATGGCGGCCATGTACATACAGGTGGAGGTGGTGCGAAGACTGGTGAAGATGAAAGTCACAAAGCACAGGAAGTTGAAGACGAGGCCCACAGTCATCAAGATCGGAACATAAATTCTGCACATCAGAATGTAAATTGGACAAGTTAGCAGCAGCAGCACTGTACTTTCAAAGTGAATGTAGAACAATCAGGGAAAAATAACGAAACATGGAAGACAGAACATTTTTTTTTACATCCAAAGAAGATTCATTGTGAAGTGATATTTTATCAACTGGGCTTTGTGGGTCTGGAATGGTGTAATGATTGACACGATCTACTTCTCTTTAAACCAATCTCTCTGTGGTATATAAATGTTTATCAACATTAACACACTTGAATAATACTGAACATGTGTAAGTAAACATTGGCGATTTTGCGTTTCGAATACGAACCTGAATGTGCTACACAAGCGGCGTATCAAATATGTGTATATCGATGATCTAAAAACGCAACAACATAAAATGATACTATGTTGATCAAAACCTAAGAATCTCTCAGTTATCATATATCAGAAATAAAATGTAAATGATTTCGAATTCCGACAAACAGTAATATAAAATCGCGTGACTATTTTCGGGGTACCTTTTTATTTATTAAAAACAGCAGGAATACACTTAAACCCATTTCCATTTCCCCTAAATGCAATACACATGTGTACGAGTAAATTACAGTAGTTTTGAGTCAAAAGAACGCGTGATTTCTGTTGCTTCCAGCAGATACTAAATACTCCCCAAGTGAACTTGATCTTCCTACCATAAACGTAGTCCATTTCTTGCCCAGAAAAAAAATCACATCACATATTTCGGATAGAGGACATACAACATCCTTTTCCCAGCACAGGTGAAAGCCCTGGAATTCAATACCAAAGCATCATTGCGATGATAACACAATACGTTCACAGAAGACTGGCAGGGTCAGGAAAAATGGAAGCACTAGCCTTTTGTTACATTAAATCAGCATCCTTAGCCTGTTGTTGTTAGCTTTATGATAACATTTATGAGACCATCTTTGGACTTTGACAGCAAGCAGCTTTCGTGTTCAGTGGAAGAAATGCACTTCTAATAGAGCTGATGCATCATTGATGAAAGATATTACACTGTTGCTGGCAGAGACACTGGGATCCTAGCAGCAAATATATTGTAGTTTCTAACCTGACCCAGTAGGAAAACGGTTCGGTAGAAATTGGGCCATCAGAGATTATATTACTAATGAACACACTGGATATTTATGGAATCCCTTTATGAGTTCCAAACAGTTTTTAAGAGCCTTTATTTTCCCCGTGAACGCCAGTTTAGTTCATCGGTTTGTGTGAACTGCTTGCTTAGTTTGTACTTGTGTGTGTATGTGTGTGTGTGTGTGTGTGTGTGTGTGTGTGTGTGTGTGTGTGTGTGTGTGTGTGTGTGTGTGTGTGTGTGTGTGTGTGCGTGTGTGTGTGTGTGTGTGTGTGTGTGTGTGTGTGTGTGTGTGTGTGTGTGTGTGTGTTTGCGTGCGTGCGTGCGTGCGTGTGTGTGTGTGTGTGTGTGTGTGTGTGTGTGTGTGTGTGTGTGTGTGTGTGTGTGTGCTCGCGCGCCCGCGTCACTGAGAAAAAGAAATATTCAGCCCTTCCCAAATTGCCTACACCAATGCCAACATCCCACATACCTGCATTTTGGCGAAGCTGGGTGTTTCTCCAATATTCTCGCTAAAATAGTAATGATAATGGAACAACCAATGTTAGGTAGATACTCAAGGTCTGACCTGCGCGTTGGGCTAATGCATAGGGCAGACATTTGCTAATCCACGGCACCCTCTTCTAAATAATGCGCAGTATGGTCTCAACAACTTAGCGGATATATTGTAGCGGATGTAGACTATTCCGCACGCGGTAACACCTTGATGAAACTGAAACTGAAACTTCTAACAGTCTACAGATGTCTCGATGACCGCCAATGTAGCGTCTACTATAACACTGTGGGGAGAGATACACTCTCAAAGCACTCTTTGAACTGCTGTGTGCACCATAACGGGCATGTTTCTACAAGAAACAAATAAGAAAAACACTGACACGTACAGTTATCTGTGCACTCATACTCCTCAAGTTGATTGTCCTGGACATTTTTTTCCCGCGCACATGATTTTTTTTTTTTTAATACTTGATGCATCCATACTAGATTCGCCTTCCATTGACAATCATTTTCTTTTATTTAGGCAACAGTGTCACGTTTCCGATGCTTGTCATGTATTTTTTTATGTATCTAGATGCTTTGATACAGAGTCACTTGCTTAATTCACACCAAGCGGTAAACTCGTTTGGTATTAACAAGTGATTTTGATCAAGATCTGCGATGCATATTACAGCTTTTGTACATGCACTTTGCTGCTTTGATACCTGTCCATTTGCTTCATTCTCAGACAGGGACAAGCTCGTGTTGTTTTTGTAAGTAATAGTGATCAAGATATGTCATAATGTGACCTAGATGAACTCAACATTTATCAAGGTATTTGTTCATATCTGTTCTTGTTGCTCATATGAATCACATTATCAAATGATAAAATGTACCTTGATACGCGTTACAAAATCTGCATATGAAATTTACTTGATGTCTTTTTAGTATGGGCGTACTCCTAAGTGGTGTGTTCTGTATACGTGTTCGTGAGTGTTTGTGTGCTTAAGGTTGGAAAAGTAACACACACAATCACGCACGCAT
>JADBJO010022102.1:10000-28461 GCA_016801955.1 Conus betulinus
CTGTCATGGTTCACACCGAGCGTGGGCACTGGGCTGACATGGTTCACACACAGCGTGGGCACTGGGTTGACATGGTTCACACAGAGCGTGGGCACTGGGCTGACATGGTCACACACAGACTGTGGGCACTAGGCTGACATGGTTCACACAGAGCGTTGGCACTAGGCTGACATGGTTCACACAGAGCGTGGCCACTAGGCTGAAATAGTTCACACAGAGCAGTAGTTTGCTGTTGGCCAACATGGAGTGATGATGCCTATGAAGAGATCATGAAAGAAATTAATTCAACAGCCAATCAGCATGTCGGTTTTGTGCCATGCAAGTGAAGCAGAATACGTCACAACACACACACACACACACACACACACACACACACACACACACACACACACACACACACACACACACACATCTGAGACGTGAAATCCCACAGTTCGTTGTCTATCATTCCACATGTCGCTTAACATCGTGCAAAAATAAAAAAAAAAATAAAATAAAAAAAAAACGAGTATCAGCGATGGTCCCCCTGATCAGGAAAAATCCTGATTAAACCACTAAAAGGGGGTTACCAATGATTCATACATCAACCATTTCGTATGGAGATCGTTATGATTCATGTTTAAATATGCGTTGTACTGTTCGATCTCGTATTAAAATTTCGGTTTAAAACAAAATCCTGCTTCATGTGGGAGGATGCATGCTAGATTATGTGTATATAAACATTGTTCTTCAAAAGGGAAAGAACAGAAATGATGATGCACCGAAAACTGGAGTGGGACCCACAAAGGTACTGTCGTCAACTGCCGGACTAACCAGCTGGGAGCAATCCTGCACCACCTTTGGAAGCCGTGCTGTGTTCACACAGGGTGCACACACGCTCATGGCGTTCTACTAAGACGTAAAAAACATTTTGTTTCCAAAAGGATAAAGGTAAAGGAAAGAAATCAACAGTGAATGTAGCGTCAAATCGTAGAAGAACATGTGTTGGGGGCAATGGTACATTGCACTGGTATTAATTCGTGAACATGTCTCAGAAACACTGAGCATAAGTACACTTCCAAAATATATGGGTCACTACTGTCTATATCTTGTCAACAAAAGCTACATATACAATTATTAAGAACTCATATTTATTTTAAAATAAACAAGAAACCCTACATATACAATTATTAAGAACTCAAATTTCTTTCAAAGTGATTTTGTTCCTAAGCATCTTGGCAATATTCAACACTGAAGCCATTCAAGCTTTATGTCTGTTGTTTGATGACACAGGAATCATGACTTCAAGTCGTGAGCTGTAGGCAGTGCTAAATCCTGTTCATCGCAGCAGGAAGCTCACTAGTAGATATAACTTAGTACCAAATACCAAATTATAATTATATCTGAGAGAGAGAGAGAGAGAGAGAGAGAGAGAGAGAGAGAGAGAGAGAGACAGAGAGAGAGAGAGAGAGAGAGAGAGAGAGAGAGAGAGAGAGAGAGAGAGTCTGACTGGCTGTTAGGAGTTGATTATAAAAAAAAATTCGTTTGTTAGTGGGAAGAAAGGTGCCAGTGTGGTTAAGACGTTCGCCTGCCAATCCAAGGTGTGAGAAGTGCGTGGGTTCGAGCCCTGCCTTCCTCGCCCTTTCTTTCCCAGTTTGAATGACAAATCGAACTGAACGTCAGGTCCATCGGGTGGGGACTATAAGCGAGTCGGACCTGTGTGCCTTCCTGGCCCCTTGCTCACGTTAAAGAACAAGCTTTCCGGCTTTCCGGCCGTAGTGTCCTCAGTGGTCACAGTGTCCAGAGTTCTCTTAGCAAGAGACGTGTAAGCCTGCAGGAGGCCACTATAGCTCAGGATGTGTCCATCCTGAAACAAAAGCTTCCTTGAACCAGCAGCTCAGTGTATAATTCTTTGTAAGTCCAACTTGTTTGGGTGTCCAGCGGTCACCTGCACTCATTCTGTTCACCGGGTTCTGGTCAGCACTCTGTTGTGGACATCACTGCTTTAGTTTGGTCGTGTCATGGCTATGACCCTATGCTGCCTCTTCGCCTTTTAGAACAAACCTGCCGTACACACATCAAGCGCAGAAGCTTAAACAATCTCGATGTCACATTTAATCATATATTCTGATTACCTTCTGGCAATCCTTAGTATGTGGGAGGTGAGGGAGGGGAAAAGGCATGTCTGATCTCAGCTTCAGTGAGATGTGGACAAGCTCGAAAAAGCTGTGGCTCTCTGGTAGCCTGTACAAAGGAATTACCGCTTCATCGTCCTCTTCAGTGAGGGTAGCAGATGGGACATGGACGAATCTAACTGGGCTTACGAAAGGATTTCCTTTCCTGGAAGACTGATGACATCACACAGTCCTTCAGCAGAGAGTCTGTCAATCCTGATCTCCTGACGTTGTGTCTTTGGTGGAATTTGGAACTTTGCTTTTGACGCTGAATTGCAAAGAAGACCAAATCTTCCAGACTTACTGAACGTGAAGTACGTGCCGTGTGCTGCCGTCTGCTAAAGTCCACAGCAATCCATCCAGTGAAAATATCCACTCCCTCCACACTGTCATTTGTGTTTTTTTTTGCTTATTATTTCATTTGGTGTGGTAATGTGCATGAAAATGTTCTTCGGCAGCGACATCTTTACCATCATTCACACGAACACACATGACTGGGTCATATTTCAACACACATGACTGGGTCATATTTCAACACACATGGCTGGGTCATATTTCAACACACATGGCTGGGTCATATCTTCAAACGAACACACATGACTGGGTCATATTTCACACACACATGACTGGGTCATATTTCAACACACATGACTGGGTCATATTTCAACACACATGACTGGGTCATATTTAAAACCCTGCAGGATCCTGTCACTTGTTCCAAATGTGCTGACAGAGAACAGTTTGTCCTTCCTAGCGTTGTCTTCACACGCGAGGATTCCAGTCAGTGATTCAGTTTGTCCTTGCTGGTGTTATTCTGACAAAGCATGAAGGATTCCAGTCAGTTCTACAGTTTGTCCTTGCTGGTGTTGTTCTGAAAAAACCCACGAAGGATTGCAGTCAACAGTGCAGTTTGACCTCACTGATGACAAAGCATGGAAGGATTGCAGTCAATAGTGCAGTTTGTCCTTGCTGGTGACAAAGAATGAAGGATTGCAGTCAATAGTGCTGTCTGTCCTTGCTGGTGACAAAGCATGGAAGGATTGCAGTCAATAGTGCAGTTTGTCCTTGCTGGTGACAAAGCATGGAAGGATTGCAGTCAATAGTGCAGTTTGTCCTTGCTGGTGACAAAGCATGGAAGGATTGCAGTCAATAGTGCTGTTTGTCCTTGCTGGACAAAGCAAAGCATTGTCAAAGTGATTCCTGTCCTTCTGGTGACATAGTGGAAGGTCCAGTCAATAGTGTTTTGTTTTTGCTGGTGACAAAGCATGGAAGGATTGCAGTCAGTAGTGCAGTTTGTCCTCACTGCTGACTAAGCATTGAAGGATTCCAGTCAATAGTGCAGTTTGTCCTTGCTGGTCAATAGTACATGTCCACATCCACAAGGTGGCAGTGGCAGATTTGCGGGGGACTTGCGTTCAGCACTTTTCTCCTTTATTGAAACTTCACTTTTTTAACCTTTAGGTCAAATTTGATGTCATCCACTGGAAAAAGGAAAAGAAACATGTTACATGCTACAGCTGCCCCAAATATGAAGCGTTTTACATATCCTTTCAATAACACACCTGTTTCCACAATCATCTGGACTGGTGCCAAACTCTGCCGCAGTGTGTCAGGTAACATGTCCTTGTTTACCTGTAGGTAAAGCTTCAGTCTTTCTTCAATCTTGATAAATAATGCACAACTTCAAATCAGTTGTTTGGTGGCGCTTTGAAATGGCAACGCTTCCATCTCGGATGTCTAAAACGTACACGAATACATGGTTGCACACATTAAATACGCACAACACAAGTCAGCGAAATGTTATAGACCCAGAATTATAATTTTTGTCTTTATTATACGATGAATTCAGATTCTTTTTTACATGTCTTCAGTGTGCGTGCATGCGCACGAGTGTGTGTGTGTGTGTGTGTGTGTGTGTGTGTGTGTGTGTGTGTGTGTGTGTGTGTGTGTGTGTGTGTGTGTGTGTGCGCGCGCGCGCGCGCGCGCGTGTGTGTGTGTGACTGCGTGCGCCTTTCATTGCTCGTTGGAAATGAAAGTTCAGAAGATGACTTAAGAACTAGAACAATTGCAATAAAAAGAACAATAACAATGACATCAACAAATCAACAACAACACCACACACACACACACGCACACATTATTGAGAACAGCAACAGCACTCCCATCCCCCCCCCCCTCCTCTCCCCCGCACACACCAAGTTTGCATGCACTCACTGGCAATATCAACTTTCTCCCCCTCTCCCCCACCAAGCCTGCATGCACTGCACTGCACTCCCCCCTGGCAATATGCATGCACTCACTGGCAATTCAACTTCCCCCCTCTCCCCCACCAAGCCTGCATGCACTCACTGGCAATATCAACTTCCCCCCCTCTCCCCCACCAAGCCTTCACTCAATATCAACTTCCCCCCCTCTCCCCCACCAAGCATGCATGCACTCACTGGCAATATCAACTTTCATAGACCCTGTACCGGTTGACACATCAACATACCCAGCCACAGACCACCGCTCCTTCCTCGTTTCCTGACGCTTCCACTGCGATCCCCCCCCCCCCCACCCAACCAACCCCAGTCTCACTACCCTCATGCCACCCCTCCCACCAGGAGGAATATATATATATATATATATATATATATATATATATATATATATCTTGCTCTTATGTTTTAGATTAAACAAATAGGGGGAGATATGCATTCATATCTGCAGTGGTAGGTAATCTGCCTATTATGTGCTTGAGTGGGTGAATGGGGATTAATTAATAATTGCTTCTCAAAATGAGCCTTCAGCAAGCCTGTAGTCTCCAAGGACGACACAATCTTCAAAGGGGAGAAAACTCACCAACATATCATAACTGCTGGTCAGATACCGGTATTTCGAAACCCGATTGTTTCTCCTCATTGACCTCAAAAAGTGGTAAGTTGACTCTTCTGCCTTTCAGGTTCCAAGCACAATTCTATCCCAGAAAAAGGCTGGTGTGCAATACCACATTATGTTTGTTGGATTTTCAAAACACTAACCAAGGTGCTACCTAACAATCATAGAAAATCATGAAACAGCAAAATAAGCTACATTTTCTTATGAAAAGTAGAAAATATAAATCGATAACATCTTAAGACATAAGTGCTGAGGGCCAGCTCTTGGAATGTATCCGCAAACAGCAAATTGTAATGCAGTTACTCGTCTTATGAATGAAAGATATCTCAATACTAAAAAAATGCATTTAAATGATTCGTTTGTAATACTCGACAATGATGACATAATTGTTAGTCATACGATTTTTCACTTGATAGTATAATTTGTAAACCATAACCTACATGCTATTTAAAAAAATAAAAAGTCTGTGCAACAAAAGAGGGGGGTTCTTAAACAAAATCTAATATCCATATAAGGTTTAGGAACCCTAAACGAGCAGACTTTTTGACTGTATGGGTGTCACGTTGCTCATTTTCGGTGTTATTTGACTGTTCAATTTGCTAGAAGAATTTCGTG
This sequence comes from Conus betulinus, assembly GCA_016801955.1. Classification (NCBI taxonomy): domain Eukaryota; kingdom Metazoa; phylum Mollusca; class Gastropoda; order Neogastropoda; family Conidae; genus Conus; species Conus betulinus. Next base: position 15,646 of record JADBJO010022102.1, read on the forward strand.
CTGTGTCATTTTCATCTGTGCCTGACAGCGTATGGATAAACACAGGGTGTGCATTAGTTAGAGGCCAATATCATAACTTTGTCAGACTTACTGATGGGACGAAAATATGATATACATGATCAAAATACTGACATCTGTGTATACACGATTGATTGACTCTCTCTCTCTCTCTCTCTCTCTCTCTCTCTCTCTCTCTCTCTCTCTCTCTCTCTCTCTCAATAAATAGATACCCCATTTACATAAATTCTGCAGTCAGGTGTATACGGTATTGGCTAAAGCTGACAAGAATGGATGAGACAAGATTACCACGAAAAGCATACTGTACGTTGTTCGTTCGATTTGGATTCTCGTGACAAAACCAACTGGGTATCCGATATTCGTTGTAAATTGTATTCATTGGTTTTGGGTATGTATGGCTTTCTATAATACTTTTTGCACAATAGCTGCTGATAAGACGCATTTGAAACTGAACTTAGACAGGCACCTGAAAATCATTACGACAAAATTTAGACTTGGCGTTTCGGAAATCGCTGTCCATAAGTTTCGTTACAAACAACACACACCAGTTGATTTAATTTGTCCATTGTGCAAACAAGCCACAGAAGATGAGGTGCATTTTGTTTTGTGTTGTCCCGTTCTAAAGGATTTAAGAGTAAGGTATCTACATCTAAGTACTACTATAAATATCCGAATCTTTTTCGTCTGGATTACTTCTAGCATCAAATAACGAAAGAACAACTAAAAATCTGTCCATCTATCTATATAAAGCGTTTAAGATACGTTCTGTGTGTATTTCTTAGTGTATCAATTTTGATCAGTTATATTGTATATATATTTTTTTGGAAACGATTTTTTGTTGCACCCCCTTCAATAGGGGCAATGGCCTATTATTGAATAATAAAGGAAGAATTTCTCATTTCAATGAAACATCAGAATTAAAAAGAGACTATAAAGAAAGAAACATAAAACCACGGACTGTCAATATGAATTTAGAGAAAGAAAACTCTTTGCAGTTACATGAAAAGGTAGATGGCATTATAGTTGGAACGAAAGCACAAAACAGGTACAGGAAGGGGAAGAGTTGAAATATTGGGGGGGGGGGGGGGGGGGGGGGGGGGGGGGGGGGGGATCTCGGTAAATGTTTATCAATAGCCAGAGATAGAAGTTTTTAACAATGATAGAAGGTTTAACAATGAAATTAAAATTGAAAATGATACCAAACCTTTCTTTCATAGAAAAAAAAAAATCAATTAGTTTTAAACACAAAAAGAATTAAAAGAGGCTAATAGTGGCAAGCAGATTTTCACTTTTATTGATTACAGACGTTATCTAGAAAAATAATGAAAAGAAAAAAAAAGAAAAGAAAGAAAAAAAGAAAAGAAAGAAGAAAAAGAAGAAGAAGACGAAGAAGAAACCAGCTCTATAGAGGTTTCAGTTACGACTGAGAATTGTTAGCGGCCTTTGAAAATGACTAACGATAAGAGCCAAGGACCTGATGAATGTACAACAGAATGCTATACGTTCTGTTTGTCTGATATCAGATTTTTTGTTCCTTTGCTGTATGGACGAAAACTTCCAAACAAGGCACTTCTTCTCGCATACGAAAATTCCCATGGATCTGAGGAGACTGCACTAGTGACTTGAGTGTCTGAAGCAAGCCTTGAGAAGGTTGTGTTCAGTCTGTGTTCATGAAGACGTTGCAGGTCAAGAAAGCCTTGGTGTGTGAAACAATTGTCCATCACATGGAACACTTGGAACACTTTGAGCCGACAGCTCTATGAGTCAATAGTGGGTCATGACCACCTGGCTTGACAGTGCCAGTGTAGATGAAATCAATCATTGTCACGTGCTGTCGTCAGACTATAGTATGCTGGCTGCACGTTCCAGTGTGTATGAATTTCAGTGAAGTAGACTAAGTAAGGGTTGTATAGGGGGGGGGGGGTCGGGGGGTGGGGGGGGGGGGGGGGGAGCAGGATACACACGAGCTTTGTAAATAACAGAAAGACTCTCTGTCTGTCTGTCTGTCTGTCTGTCTGTCTGTCTGTCTGTCTGTCTGTCTCTCTGTCTCTCTCTCCTCTCTCTCTCTCTCTCTCCTCTCGCCTCCCCTTCTCTCTCTCTCTCTCTCTCTCTCTCTCTCTCTCTCTCTCTCTTTCTCTCGTATGCATGCATCTGGATTAGACATTGGCGTGCTTATGTTTGTTATAGTAAATCCCATTAAAGGAAAAAAGAACATTGATGATTTGCTTCATTACCTCATCTACTGTTGTACATATTGTACTCTGCAACACTAGCTTCCTTTTTTCATCGTTTTGCCAGCAAATCCAGCGGAGGACAAACCCTGATTTTGAATAGCCAACTCTTCACACATCAATACTAGGGAAGAAAACGTGTCCTAGTGGAAGTGCCATTTCATGCTGGACCAGTTCAGATGTCTCCTGTGACTAGAGAAAGTACTGGTGATAGAGCTGCTGACAAAGATTTCCTGAACTGGACACCAGACTCTGACACTGACCATCTGTCCACAAGTATCAATTTCCTCGGTCTTAAAGACTAGTCAAGATAAGAGAGAGAGAGAGAGAGAGAGAGAGAGAGGAGGAGAGGGAGAGAGGAGAGAGAGGAGAGAGAGAGAGGGAGAGGGAGAGTGAGAGAGAGAGAGAGCAGGAGATTAAATGCTTTCCTTTTCCTCTTACTCCATGCAATGTGGTCCATGGCAAAAGTATGAATGGCAAATAGAAAAGACATGTACGTGCTATGACAGCTGTTGAATATTGACCATGGGGCCACGAGTGACATTGATTTCATGATGCACCGCAATACGAAACTCCTAGCTGGTATCTCTGTAGCTGGACTGAGTATCAAAAATCCCGTGCAGAACAAACTAGTCATGCTGTATCAAGGCATCGACTAGATTATCAGACTTACCATATTGCTCGCAATCACTTTGTTATTCCCTGCACATTACGTCGGCTGGTAACTCCTGTCAAATTTTAGTACGATAACATCTAGATTCTGCTGCTTCCTCAGCTGAGGCATCTTCCCACACTAGGGGAGCAGCAGCAGCAACAGCCCCAGCAGCAACAGTGGCAACAGCAGCAGTAGTAGAACAGTAGCAGCAGAAGCAAAACCAGCGCTGATAACTGTACCAGCAACAGCGGCTGTGACAGCAGCAGCAACAGCAGCAGCAACAACACAGCAGCTAGCAGTAACAACAGCAGCAACAGCAGTAGGAGGAATATCATGGCCTGCTGTGGCAGTGGCAATAGAAGCAGTAGCAACAGCAACAACAGCATCATGGCCAATAGCAGTAGGAGGAATATCATGGCCTGCTGTGGCAGTGGCAATAGAAGCAGGAGCAGCAGGAGGAATATTAGGAATATTAGGACCTGCTGTGGCAGTGTCAATAGCAGCAGGAGCAGCAGTAGGAATATTAGGCAATATTATGGACCTGCTGTGGCAGTGGCAATAGAAGTAGAGCAGCAGCAGCTGTAGCAGCACTTGCAACCAACACCTTCACATCACCAGCAGCAGCACGTGTACAAGGAGAAAGAGGAGGAGACATATTTGCTCTTGTCGTTGAAGCAGCAGCCTGGAGAGAGAGAGAGAGAGAGAGATAGAAGAGAGAGAGAGAGAGAGAGAGAGAGAGAGAGAAATGTACTGTTGGTTTTGGATCAATCTAGTCTGTCAATCCCCACTTCTCGTGACTTATTTTTTTTATCTCCGTATCTACTACGTTTTTTGTTTTTCGGTGGCTCGGTTCTCTCTTTGACATGATAGTATTTCTACTGGGTGTCAGTATTTCATGTACAGAATAACCGACAAATTATTTGAATTCCTGCATCCATCATATGCAATATTGTTCTGTTCGAACAGTGTCATATGACACGAACTGAACCGAAATTCCAGTAAAAATTATCTTTATTTGAGTCTGAAAGTGGACTCATTTTATTTCATAATCTTCATAGAAATGCCATCGGTTTGTATCATCTCACAGTGTTCAACAATTCAGGATGTGTAGGTCTCCCTCTTTACGTCTCCCTTCTGTCACAAACCATTATGCAAACTGTCTATGTGTGTGAAAGTGTTTATCTACAAATCAGTGTTTAGAACCTGTCTATGTTTATCTTGCAACACATTTCTAGGAATGTGTATTTGTCTGTTTGATGCTGACGTAGTTTCTACAATTATACCACCTCACATTGTCACTGTTGATGCTGACGTAGTTTTTCTACAATTATACCACCCCTCACATTGTCACTGTTGATGCTGACGTAGTTTCTACAATTATACCACCTCACATTGTCACTGTTGATGTTGACGTAGTTTCTACAATTATACCACCTCACATTGTCACTGTTGATGTTGACGTAGTTTTCTACAATTATACCACCTCACATTGTCACTGTGTCCGCCTTGCTATCTTGAATTAGGGAACTGTTTATGCCCCCCCCTCCCCCCCCCCCCCCCCCCCCCCCCCCTCCGAAAGACATTTTTTTTTTTAAAAAACAGTACACGCGAGAGACGTTTATACTTTGAATGCGTCCAACAGGATACAAAGCAGTCTGAGAACCTTTTGACATAGTATCTCTCTCTCTCTCATCTCTCTCTCTCTCTCTGTCTCTCTGTCTCTCTCTCTCTCTCTCTCCTCCTCTCTCTCTCTCTCTCTCTCTCTCTCTCTCTCTCCGTGTGTGTGTGTGTGTATGTATGTGTGTGTGTGTGTGTGTGTGTGTGTGTGTGTGTGTGTCTGTCTGTCTGTCTGTCTGTCTCCGATCTGTCTCTCTGTCTCTGTCTGTCTGGTCTGTCTGTCTGTCAGTCTCTCTCTCTCTCTCTCTCTCTCCTCTCTCTCTCTCTCCTCTCGTCTCTCCTCTCTCCTCTCTCTCTCTCCTCCTATTTGAGTTGTGTTTCAAATGACAAGACATGTAACTTTGCTTTTGCTCGTCAGTCATTATGTTTTCTTCAATGTACTGACAGCTAGTTTTTTATGTCTTTATCTATAAACGTGGTTAACACACAAAAATGTTGTGATCTAATCAACTCGTTCATGTCTGTTTCTTTGTTTTCTTATCGATATTGATACATAACATGATCTGCATTTGAAATAATCATGTGAAAGAATATGCATATGCACTCTTTATTTCTTACACGCAAGCACACACACACACACACAACACACACACACACACACACACACACACACACACACACACACACCACACACACACAAACACACACACACACACGCACACACACACACACACACACACACACGCATCCTCCAGAACAGAGCTCTGTCCCTCAATGTCCTCAGGGAATGCACAGTGTGTGCCTGCTCCCTATACAGAAACAGCACAGGCTCCCAAGGCTGGCACAGCACTACTCCCAGCTGCCTGCTTCGGCAGTTGAGGACAGTACTACTTCTCTGGGTCTGTCTTGCACCTTCTGCCTTTTGACCGACCCTGGGGAAAGGCATAGTGATGATGAGGGAAGACCCACAGCAGCAGAAAAGACTGTAAAAAGACTTTTTTCATGGGGCACATGACCCCCCCCCCCCCCCCCCCCCCCCCCCCCCCCCCCCCCCGAAAGAACTTCCCAAGGGGGAATTCTTCAAAGCCCAGAAATGTAGGGGACTGGCGTTAATATCAGGCCTTGACAAGAAACACGCTCATACATGATAACAAAAGCATAAAATCACAATACATTACTGCTGAATTCATCATAGAAAAGTGAAGCAATGGCATGAGTGTCATCAATATCAAACCAAAGAGCTATTGCAATACACAGGCAAACAGCAACAGCATCAATCATGACATAAAAGAAAACCACATCAGAGGCATTGTGTGACACAACTCAAGTAAGTACGAACAGATCATACCTCCAGCAAGTAGTACACTTCTAGAAGCACAAAGTATAAGGAAATAAAATATAGTAATGCAAACCCAGGACATGTCATAAGAAGTATTCTAACACCATGACATGTCATAAGAAGTATTCTAACACCATGACATGTCATAAGGAGTATTCTAACACCATGACATGTCATAAGAAGTATTCTAACATGGACATGTCATAAGAAGTATTCTAACACAATGACATGTCATAAGGAGTATTCTAACACCATGACATGTCATAAGAAGTATTCTATCACCATGACATGTCATAAGAAGTATTCTAACACCAGGACATGTCATAAGAAGTATTCTAACACCAGGACATGTCATAAGAATTATTCTAACACCAGGACATGTCATAAGAAGTATTCTAACACCATGACATGTCATAAGAAGTATTTCAACATGTTGATCAACTGACGTGGAGCAGGTCGACAAAGAAAAGAAAGCAACATAGGGTAATAAAAAAAAAGAAAAAAAGAAAAACAAACCAGGCACTGGACAGCAAATCGGCAAATCGTTGGTTGCGCCTGAATTAGGGTCCAACAGTCAATCTGAACCCTTCGATGGACAAAGCCCAACTGAGCAGGCGACTGTTCTAAGTCTTGGATGATTATAAAAGGGCGAAATAAGTCTTGGATGGTTGTAAAAAGGCTAAAGGCCGATGATCTGTTTGCAAAATAAGTCTTGGATGGTTGTGGAGGATCGATTAACGGCCTGTGTGAGGTAAATATATTAGATCGATGGTACTCATCGATGTTTCGTTGCAGGAAGGTAGACCGATCGATCACAGAGGAGTCTAGCAGTCGTGTGTTGTAATCATCCGTCAATCTGTGAAGGCCCAAAGCGGGAGACCATCTCCAATGGGGAGAAAGCTCACTAACATATAACTCCTGGTCAGATACCGGTATTTCGAAACCTGATGTTTTTCTCCTCAGTGACCGCGGAAAGTGGTAATTTGACTCCTCTGCCTTTTCGGTTTTAAGAAGAATGCTATACCAGAAAAAGGCTGGTGTGCAAATACCATAGTATGTTTGTTGAGTTTTTCAAAAAAACTAACTAAAGGTGCCACCTAAGAAGCAAAAGAAAATCATGAAAGAGCAAAACAAGCTACATTTTTCTTGTGAAAAGTAGAAAAAATAAAAAGATAACCTCTTAAGACACAAGTGCTGAGGGCAGTTCTTGGAATGAATCCGCAAGGGACTAAATTACAATGAAACAACAGTCTTGTAGATTTGAGCTGCCTCCATTCTGTTCTCATATGGCACCGTGAGCTCGATCATGATCAGCTGCTTGGTTGACTGAGAGCGTACTACTATGTCTGGTCTCTATAAAGGACATCATCATTGTTGTGGAAATGTTTACTCTGTGGGGCATATTCCTTAGTGTCGGAATACGCCAGAAATTGTTCAAGATTAGTGCGCCAGACAGATTGATGTGTGATTACGTCGTATATTGTGACATTATACCTGATCGCTGGACACAGTGCTGACCCTTTTCGGGAACGGATGCAGCAGGTGTGCGGGTCGTGATGAAAAATATAACAGTGTACGGCGGAATGAACAGCTGCGTCCTGTTCGGGGAGTTGTGGCTTCAAGATGTCGACGGCTGAGGATCAGGACCTGATCGACAGGACGTCGGAGACAGTCTTCAGACAAGCCACGAAAACCAGCTAAGTGGAAAAAAAAAAAAAAAAAAAAAAAAAGAAAAGAAAAAATACTGACAGTCACACGCGCACACACACGCGTATAGTTCTATATTTATTTAACGTTTTTCTAATGTGGCCGTGAATGAGTGAGTGATTGTGAGAGTCAATGAGAACCATGCATATATCATCCACATCAACACATCAATAACCACATCGCCCAGTTCACCAATTCATTGTTTATTTCTTCATTGATCTGTATTGATTGTTTTTTTTTTTATCTGGCTCTCGTACACATTCCACACATCCACTCCCCGAGTCGTGACACTCTCTTCTTTGTTTAACTCTTCCCCACGAATGTCAAGAAAAGAGGGAATACGAAGTTTTGAAAAGGAAACGATTTCATTTTTTCACGCATCTCAAAGCTGTACTTCATAACAATTGTCTTTTTTTAATCTCATAGCATTCCGACTAAGGTATTGTATGCCAAAGAATTTGAAGAGTTTTATTTTTAATTTTTTTTTAAAATGCCAACATGTCTTCATTGAAACAACCTTCTATTTTTTTTAAACTTCCCCATTTATTCTTCTATTCTTTCTTCTAGTATTTTTTTTCTTAATCTCCAAGTTTACTTTTCAAGGTAACATGTGTATCACTGCAGAAACCGTGTCACACAATAACCCTCGTCTTCTTTTCATTTCAAATTGTATTCAAACACCAAATCGTTGATAATCTATCGTGTATGTTTCTATCAAGTGCACAGAAAACCTACTGGAATGGTTCATGCTTATCAAATCGTCTGCAGAGACTCAACCTTTTAAAAATAGTTCTTTGGAAGTATGCTGGAGACTCATCTTTGTTCACTGGTTCTCTCTCTCTCTCTCTCTCTCTCTCTCTCTCTCTCTCTCTCTCTCTCTCTCTCTGTTCAGCAATGCGTGTGTAATATCATGGATGCATATAATCTTGTACAAGGTCGGTGAGAACTGAACCCTGGGGAAATAAAGTTTGCATGACAGAGATTCAGTTCCACCTAGCAGGGGTTGACCATACTATTTTTCCTCTTCTGGGATCATTTGACGTGAGACGTGAAGAGTGTCCGCTTTAAAACCTGAATACCGTTCTGATCATTGTGTTATCACAACGTCTTTAAAATACAGCTTCCTAAAAGGGTCCAACATTCTTGGATATGAAATCTCCTTTTTAAGAAATAAAGCATTGGTAGGAAAAGAATTCAGAAACTGATATTAAAAATTTTGTATTCAGTACTTTTTTGGTGGTCTAAAGATAAAAAAAAAAAATAATAAAGATACCCAGCTAGTGGGGATGCTCAATTTCCAATTACTTATTCTCTTTTTAAATATCAATCTATTTCGTTCTTTATTTATTTGATTATTTAGATGTTCATTTATTTATTTGCTTGTTGCATTTATCAACTAATTTATATATTTACTTATTCATTTATTCGTTTACGTGTTGGTTATTCAGACATTAGTTTTTGTTTGACATAAAATAAACAAAACGAAACATTAAAAAAAAAATGTATTGTTTTCGCATATACAGGTTGTTTTGTTTATGCATTTACGCGTCTTATGGATGGGAGATATCTGAATACTGAAAATGTGCAGTTTAAATGATTCATTTGTAACATTTGGCCATGATGACACGAGTGTTCGTCATTACAGTTTTTGTTTCATTGCATAATCTGTAAACCATGACCAATATCGATCTTTATTAATGAACGAGTCTGCGTTAAAAAAGGGTTTCTTATACAAAATAAAGTATCCATATAAGGTTTAGGATCCCTTGGCATAAATTGAGTCTAAACGAGCAGACTTCTTGACTGTATATGGGTGTCACGTTGCTTATTTTCGGATGTTATTTGACGGTTCGATTTTGTCAGAAAAATTTCGTCCTGCTGTGTCATTTACATATGTGCATGACAGCATGTAGATAAACACAAGGCTGTGTATTATTTAGAGCCAAACATCAAAAACAGAAGTAAGTCCCTCCCTCCCTCCCTCCCTTCCCTCCCTCCCTCATTCTCCTCCCTCTCTCTCTCTCCTCTCTCTCTCTCTCTCTCTCTCTCTCTCTCTCTCTCTCTCTGCAAAGCTTCTGTGAACAAGTGAGTCATTTTGTCTTGGTTCTTTCTTTTCAATCTCTCTCTCTCTCTCTCTCTCTCTCTCTCTCTCTCGCTCTTCTCCCTCTCTCTCTCTCTCTACTCTCTCTCTCTCTCTCTCTTCTCTCTGCATTCGTTCTCTCCTTCTTTGTTTGCTGTCTTTTTGTTTATCTCTTGGTCGACGTCGTCGTTGTCGTCGCCATCGTCTTCGTTGTCGCCGTGCTTGTTGTTATCGTTTTGTACTTTTCTTTTACTCTACTATTTTCGTGTCAAACTGCAAATTGTAGGCGTTTGAAACGTTGTATGTCGGAAATAAAAACAGCAAGACAACTAAAAGGAAGAATCTCTCATTTAATGAAATATCAGAATTGAAAAAAAAAAAAAACAACAACAGACAGACAAAAAAACGAAACAAAAAATGGACTGTCCTTTCATGATTTTAGAGAGAGAAAAGTCTTTGAAGTCTATGAAAAAATATAGATGGCATTATCTTTAGAACAAAAGCAAGATGAATACACGAAGCTGGAGAGTTTAGAATATTTATGTAACCTGGGAAAAAATGTTTAACATATAGATAGAGATAAGAAGTAACACTAATGTCGGATTTAACATGGGAATTAAGCTTTCTTTCTAAAAAAAAAAAAAAGAAAAAAAGCTATAATTACTAATCATGATAATGATAATCGGACGAAGAAGAAGAAGAGGAAGAAGAACAAATACCCCCAAAACAAGAAGAATAAAGAGAAGGAGGGGTGGGGGAGAGGGAAGAAGAAGAAGAGCAAGACACACACAACACCACACAACACACACACACACACACACACACACACACACACACACACACATACATACATACATAAAAGTTCCGCATGTTCTCCACACCAGGCTAAAATCAAACATTAGAACTGGAGCTTTCGCCCACAGGCTTCATCAGGAGAATGTGACCAGTTAGAAAACAGAGTCCAAGGAAAAAAAACAGTTCAGTGTTGAGCATACATTCACTTCCTCCTCTAGATATCTTACATATCATTCACGTGCAAAACAAAAACACGAACTCAATGCAAAGAAGAGAGAGAGAGAGGAGAGGGAGGGGGTTGCTGGTGGCGGTGCGTGGAACAATTGGGAAGATATAATGAACAGATGGAAGCTGAAGGGGGGGGGGTGGTAATCTAGGGGATGGAGGGTGGCGGAGGGGACACAATGGAAGAATATAAATGGAAGAAAGAAAGGGGGGGGGGTGGTAATCTAGGGATGGAGGTTCCACTGGAGAGAGAAAGGAAGGGGGGGGGGCGGGAGAGAGAGAGAGAGAGGAGAGAGAGAAAGAAAGAACTAGTGAAGAAACTATCGCAATCCCTCCCGAAGACAGATCTATATGTGTCGCCTGCTCCGAGGCCTTTCGTCCCGCTGGATCGGACTCATCAGGGAGACACGGCTGATTGTGTCTGTGCTCTTGGCGTCAGATAGAGACACACCACAGTCCATAATTCTGTGGTGTTCCGACCGCCAAGGGTTCGAAAAAGAATGCAACAGCACCCCCAAAGCAGCCAGCGAAAGGTAGTAGAATTAAACAAACGAAAGTTTGGAGAGGAAAAAAGTTGTTGAAACTAAAAACATTACGCAAACAGTATAAAATGTAAGGGACAATCTTTGAGCCTATGCTTGAGGATCCATTTAAGGATGCAAGGGAGATCAAAAGATACGGAACAGTCTGAGTGGTCAGCTCTGCTGTTCAATAACCCAAGCATTGTCAGCGGCTAAGAATTGTGCAGAACAACCTTTCCTTGGATCTCGTAAGAGATGCAATCACCACTGATTGACCAAACAGTATAATGCTGAACAATTAAGTAGTGGGGGAAAACAAGTGCAGGTTAACAATTTTCCATCATTATAGTAATGATTTGGCAAAGATTAGAAGTGTGTGTGTGGTTATTCCGCATTCACCCTCTCAAGCACATACTGTTAGCTGGGCAGAATTCATTGCCACTGCAGATATGAATGCTTGTGTTCTCCTATTTCTTCAGTCTAAGACATAAAGAGAAAAATTTGTATTATAATTGAATATTTCCTGCAGTCATTGCAACACCAAGCTTCGCTGTAAGTTGCTAGAATGGTGTTCGGTTTCTGAATCCTTGGAATTTATTTTCTATTACAATTTTAGTCCCTTGTGGATTCATTCCAAGAACTGGCCCTCAGCACTTGTGTCTTAAGAGTTATCTTTTTTAATATTTTCTACTTTTCACAAGAAATGTAGCTTGTTTTGCTTCTTTCATGATTTTTTTTTTGCTTCTTAGGTGGCACCTTTGGTTGTTTTTTTTTTTTGAAAACTCAACAAACATACTACGGTATTGCACACGCAGCCTTTTTCTGGGATAGCATTCTTCTTAAAAACCGAAAAGCAGAGGAGTCAAGTTACCACTTTCCGCGGTCACTGAGGAGAAACAATCAGTTTTCGAAATGCCGGTATCTGACCCAGGAGTTATATGTTAGTGAGTTTCCTCCCCATTGGAGATTGTCTCCCTCTTGGAGACGTTAAGCCTTGCTGAAAGGCACATTTTGAGAAAGCATTTATTATTCCCCATTCACACCTTTTTCAAGCACATACTGTTCAGTTAGGCATAATTCACTGTGCTACTGCATGATATGAATGCTTGTCTCCCCCGATTTCTTCAATCTAAGACATAAGAGCAAGTTTCGTTTTATAATTGACATATATATATATATATATATATATAGTGTGTGTGTGTGTGTGAGTGTGTGTGTGTGTGTACGTGAATTCGGATCTGGAACTTTACGTTGGCGGAGCCAGTCCAAAACGGCTATAAACATCGACGGAAACAGGGGAGATCACTAAAATAGTTTTAAAAATAGTTGACAAGAAGCCAACTCTTTGTCCTACAATCTCCTACTGGGTTCAGGTCTCGGGGAGTAGCCACGACAGGGAATCTACAGGTTAAAAACTCTACTGCTGTCAAGATGCTAGTAGGCAAGGCGATTCATGAATCTGCCAAGTGCTGATGTAAATGCACTGGCAGAGCCTGCAATGGACGAAATCCTTCATCTATTAAGTCTCTATGCACAATGTCCTGTCCGTACCAAGGACGGAGTAAGTTGTAGCTAGGACGTTGGGTTAGCAGTACACTTAGTTTGAAGGCGCACGAGTGTTTCTGACC
>JADBJO010022103.1:0-22500 GCA_016801955.1 Conus betulinus
AAGTCGTAGTACCTTATTTGTATAGCTATGTTGTTATGGCTTTGGTGTCTGTTTTCTTTGTTGCTGCCCCATTTAAGTAACTATGGCTTTATGAATAAATGTACACGTCAACATCTCCTCTCTCTCGGATCTCTCACCATCTCTCTCTCTCTCTCTCTCTTTCTCTCTCTCGTCTCTCTCTCTCCTCTCTCTCTCTCTCTCTCGCGCCCTCCCCCCTCTCGACCTCTCCTTCCTCTCTCTCTTCAAATGCTTAATCCCTTACGGGCAAAGGCTGCGATAAAAAAAACGGTGGTTGCTTATATCTTTACCCTTGGAAATAACGACATCATCATCAGCATCATCATCATCATCAGCACACACCACTCATTCATCATCCCTCCTCATCATCGCAAACGATGTCGTCGGCGTCTCGTCGGCGCCCTCGGCATCGTCCTCGGCATCATCTCATCGTCGTCGTCGCATGTCAACAGCATCGCATCATCATCGATCTCCCCACTTTCCTCTTTGTCTCTTTCGTGTACCAGGCAAACATTTACTTATCACTATGTTCTCAGATTTCAGGAAAGATGCACAGAAGAATTTCCTGACCCAGACCACATTACGTCTCTGGTTCATAGATAGGGAGAGAGAAAGAGAGAGACAGAGAGAAGAGAGAGAGAGAGAGAGAGGAGGGGGGGAAGAGAGAGACAGACAGACACTACAGACAGGCAGGCAGGCAGACAGACAGATACTCAAAACACACAGACAGAGAGTTGGAGGCAGAGAGAGAGAGAGAGAGAGAGAGAGAGTGAGAGAGAGAGAGAGACGAGAGGGAGAGAGAGATGAGGAGGAGGGAGAGAGTAACAGACAGACAGACAGACAGCAGAGAGGCAGAGAGGCAGACGAATACAGAGAGAGAGGGGGGGGGAGGGGGGGGGGAGAGGGAGGAGAGAGACAGGAGAGAGAGAGACGACAGAGAGAGAGAGAGAGAGCGAGATCTAGAGAAGGAGAGAGAGAGAGATGAGAGAGGAGAGAGAGAAATCGGAAAACCTGAATGTTTGGGCACAGGACAGGGCTGAATTGGTGTTCTGCGTTTCAGCGTTGGCTCTCATTCTGCAACACTTTGCTGAACTTCTTGCAGACCATTGTGACGATTTGACTCGGGGCCTATAGGCACTGCTTCGTGGCATTTCGGAACAGGTATTTTGGTACATTCTTTGTCTGTCTGTCTGTCTGTCTGTCTGTCTGTCTGTCTGTCCTTCCGTCTTTGACTTGTAATCGAACTTCAACGCGGTGACAAAAGCCCTGATATGGCCCTTTGAGGTCGGCTAGGCTATAAGCAACATCACTATCATCATTCCGTCGGTCTCTCTGTGTGTGTCTGCTGTCTTCTGGTCTGTCTCACCCCCCCCCCCCCTCCTCTCTCTCCCTCGTTCTCCTCTCATCTCTCTCTCTCTCGCTCTCTCATCTCTCTCTCTCGTCTCCTCTCTGTGTGTGTGCGCGCATGTGTCTGTCTGTCTGTCTGTCTGTCTGTCTCTCTGTCTCTCTCTCTCTATGATCCAACCTTTCTCTTCAGATATTGTGGATTTGTTGGCCTGTCCCGAGCCGACGACATGTTTGCACTGTATGAAACACCAACACACCGGTTTCCATACTGAATTATTAAACAATGTGTACAATCTAGCATTCGGAATTCATTTTAGCATAACAAAGAAAAAGATCAAAACTGCATTCTTTAAACAGAAATGACTAGCCCAGCAGCAAAAGAGAGGTGGTTTGTTGATGGGGAGGTAATGGCCATCAGCTGATTGTTATTCGAACCTTGTGTTTGTTTTGCATCTAGACTTCTGCAACTGCTCGCAGATTCGTAATACCTTTTCAATTAACCGTACAATGCCAAGACAGAAAGAGGATATCACAGTTCTACGGCATCATTTTAAATAACCTGCCTCCCTTTTAGGCCATTCTGTGTGTCTATTCATCACCAGACAAAAACTTACATGAGAGTGCACCAAGCAAAAAGCGATACTTGTTCCCATTAGTATTAACTGATCGTAAGTATGCCTGCTTCTGTTAATTTGTTAGATTTTTGTTCTCAGCCTTTGAATCGCAGTCAACACCAATTTAGAATCCACACGTAAAAAGAAATCAAAAGATCGGAAAGAGAAAGTCGTCTACGCAGTATAAAGCCATAAGTGTTGCTAAAAGTTTTGCAAGAAAAGTCGATTTCTTTTTTGCCGTGACAATAGAATTTGTTGACTTTTAAATTCTCGTATTTGAAAGACTGCACCTACATGCTTGTCCTTAAGCACTGAACCATGTGCAGATACTTCCAGACTGTAAGAATTGCTACTCTGGATGTCTGATTTCGTAAAAGTGTTGACGATGTTTGGGCTGTTTTTTCTTTTCAACAATCTGTATATTTTAATGTCAAACGTAGCTCTGACTGGTTTTCACAGTGGACAAGGTGGGGCAATGTTTTGTTCCCACATCAACCATTTCTAAGTGAATTCCTGCTTGTTTAAAAAAGGCTCTGAGGTGCGGGTGTTTTTATGGATGTAAAGGAAGGAAATATCCTCGGCTTTTTGTCTGTTTGTTTTAAAAAGAAAACGAGAATCACATTTTAACTTTAATTCTGAAGGGAAAAAACCCATCACTATGTGAATTCCCCACGGTACGTTTTGCACATGGTAACTTTCGGTACTCGCGCTCAATGGTGACTTGTCTACTTCTTTGTGTGTTCCAATAGAAGATGCATGATACAGAACACCAAGCGCTAGCTTGTATGCCTTGTATGTTTTACTCTGTAACTTCTCTAACAAATACTTAGATGCACTAAAATAAAAGAAAAGACTTCTTGGCCTTGGCCTTCATAAATTTAGAACGGGACACGTATGTGCTGGAGACGCTAACGCTAAATCGATTACCGGAGACTTGTAAGATGCAAAAATGTAGGACACGCGTAATGCTACCATCGTTTAGTAAATGTAATCGAGAGTCAACGACATTCTCAATAAACCGTTTATGATATACTGTCGAGCATTTGTATTGAAAAAGAGCGTGTGATTTGGACGATCTCCGGCTGTAATCCATTTTCCTCAAATGTCCAGGAAGTTTAATCCATACCGTATTTACTTCTGATGGACGTTTAGGTAAGTACACTGAAACTATCTTATGCATCAAACGAGTATTAAACTTCACACGTGCAGGACAGGGATAGAGATCCCAGATGTAAAATGGTGCTGGTGAAGGTATCAAAGAATATTGAACTCCTCTCGAACATAAATTGCTAAAATTCATCGGTGGCTTCATGATGTAAAGTACAAACAGTAATCTGGTAATGTTCTCTTCATGATGTTGAGGGATTACAAAACGAAAGCCTGACAGGTGTGTGTGTGTGTGTGTGTGTGTGTGTGTGTGGTGCGTGTGCGTGTGTGTGTGTGTGTGTGTGCGTAAGTGAGTGCGTGCGTGCGTGCGTGCGTGCAAGATGTTGAGTGAGGAATGATAAACTGGTGTATACAGACCTTGCGTTCCATTGGAACATTTTTGTGTTCGGCGAATGTTGTTTTGTTTTTGTTTTTCTTTTTTTTTTTTTTTTTTTTCTTTTTTTTCAGACTCAACAAACCAAAAGTCGTGTGGGAGTAGAAATCAAAATGTAGGTTAGTTTTGACCAGATATGAAAATTAGTCATTGAAGACATCATAAACGGTATGCCATGGTTTGTAATTGCATTCGACAAAACCTGGTTATCCTGCGCAGGACTGCTAACCTCGTGGCTGCACAAAGCAACAGCGAGCTGCCCGACGTGGTTTCTTCCAAACCACATATTGCACGTGTCGCCCGATGTTCCTCGCCAACATGCTGGTTCCCTTGGTAGTCGTGCGCTGTCCATCCTTGTGGGACCCTGGTCTTGGTGGCAAGATTTACCATACCAAATGCAGCGGGGAAAAGTAGGTGCCTTGAAGAGGTCTTGCTTGATGATTTCTGGGGTCTTGGACGTGAACAGCCTTGTTGGACAGGCTCTTCTAAAGACCTTCGGATGAGGATGGTTCGCGGCAATGTCTCTGATGCGGCTATAGAATGATCTACAACGTGCTGTTGGGTCAGATGTTTTGATATTCGCCCGTTCCCCCCGCAGTGTAACAACAATGGCACCAACTGCTTCCAGCAGCGCTGATGAGAGAGCTGAAAACACCGCCGAGTGTGGATCTTATGTTTGAAAACAAATTTCAAAGAAAAAAAAAACACTGATTCCGCTGGGCGCGAAAAGGAAAACAAATTACAAGACAAAACACGACGCGTTTTCGACCTCGTTAGTCTTTTTCAGGCAAGATAAACAACATTCAGGACAACGAAAACGAAAAAAAAAAAAAACAAAAAAAAACAAAAATTAGGAATAAAAGTTAGTTTCAAAGTGAGGTAAACTGCGGATCGAAATTGAAACAAACTTGAACTTATATTTTGAAGGTCTTACTTATTTCTTTCCAACTTATAAGATCGGACAATTCTAGGTCCATCAACCCTCTTCATGACGGAATCGTGAATAAACATTACATTCGGAAACTCAGAATTGTCTTCCTGCTCGAATAGACATCCTTGGTCTTGTTTCTTTGATGGCGTTTTGACGTAGCTTGAGTTGCTGACTATATCACCCAATTCTGAAGATAGCTGTTTTATATTGTTTTTGATGTTTCTACATTTTCTGACGGCCCTACTTCAAAATAATAAACACGTAGGGTAACTTTTTTTGCTCCAACGACGTAACAAATACAATACACCCATAACTCCAAAGGAATGCTGCTTATGGCACCGAATCGCCTAGCAGACATGACAGCACAGAGCACACCGAACAAACAAGAAACATCCCCCCCCCCCCCCCCCCCCCCCCCCCCCCCCCCCCCACACCGAAAAGGATGTTCTGAGCTTACCTTTACACCTTGTACTGGACACATCTACACAGCAACAACAACTGGATAAACGATCGAATACAAATTAACATTCATCCAAGACTGGCACAGCCTTTTCCATCTTGAGTATAGTCAGACAAGTACATGGACGAACCGAAACAAAGCTAGGTAACCTCAGTTTGATTGAAATAAAAGTAAATGTGAACATCCTTTGGGGGTGGGGGTGGGGGTATTTCCTTGTTTGTTCCGTGCGCTCCGTGCTGTCATATCTGCTAGGCGACGTAGTGTCGTAAGCAGCGTTCCTTTGGAGTTAAGGTGTGTATTCGTTTCGTCGTGGGAGCAAGAGTTACCGTACCTGTTTGTTAATTACTATTTATTGTTCCCTGTGTCAGTTATATTTATTTTCAGCCCTACTTCAAAGCCTTTGTAAACAAAAAATCTTGTGTAGCAGCATACACTGTTACAGTAGACAGTGACACTTACTTGGCGTGTTCTGTCTGTGGCTGGGTGAAGCCGTGTTGTTTGAAATGTGACCAAAACATATAATTATGGTAAACAGATTCATGCTTAGTGGCTGTGACACGGTTTTTGTTCTTGGACGGCTTTGCTCCTTTGCTTGTACTGTTTTGTGTGTGTGTGTGTGTGTGTGTGTGTGTGTGTGTGTGTGTGTGTGTGTGTGTGTGTGTGTGAATTTGTGCGCACACTCGTGTATGTGTGCGTGCGCGCGCGCGCGCGCGTGTCTCTGTGTGTGTGTGTGTGTGTGTGTGTGTGTGTGTGTGTTCTCTCTCTCTCTCTCTCTCTCTCTCTCTCTCTCTCTCTCTCTCTCTGTGACATAATTTTGGATGGGGTGTGTCTGCAGTTTTTTTGTTGTTTTTTTTATTGGCACGGCAATTGATGTCCACTAAAGACAAACGTACGATTTTAATCCACGTTTCATCATGAATTGTGCATTCAGAAGGCACGCACTCAAAGTTAAATTTTCGGGGTGGTGGAGGGGGTGAGGGGAGGAAAGGGACAAATCGTGTTATGAGAGGAGTCTCTCTCTCTCTCTCTCTCTCTCTCTCTCTCTCTCTCTCTCTCTCTCTCTCTCTCTCTCTCTCTCTCTCAGTGTCTCAGAGCTTCCTTTCAAATTTTATGGTAGTTATTGAATGTCTTCTTCTTCTTCGTCTTCTTCTTCATCTTCTTCTTCCTCCTCCCTCCTCCTCTTCTCTTCTTCTCTTCTTTCTTCTTCTTCTTCTTCTTCTTCTTCTTCTTCCTCCCTCTTCTTCTTCTTCTCTTCCTCCTCCTCCTCCTCCTCCTCCTCTCTTCTCCTCCTCCTCCTCCTCCTCCTCCTCCTCCTCTTCTTCTTCTTCTTCTTCTTCTTCTTCTCTCTCACTCTCTTTCTTCTCTCTCAACTTCACTTCAAATGTTATGATAGTTGTGGAATGTCTTGTTGTTACTGCTGCTGCTGTTTTCTGTGGTACACAAATCAATAATTATGCTACTGCAGATGAAGATGTATAATTCCGAAGCTAATACAGATTCATGAATTTCACCATCCTTGTATGCATTGCTTCTATGAGGGAGAGCGAGCGAGCGAGCGAGCGAGCGAGAGACAGACAGACAGACAGACAGACAGAGAGCAATGTAATTGTGTCCGGCCATTTGCCCATATAATGGCGTGAACATAACATAGTTCATTACTGACAACATGAATTCGTACTCATACTTTGTACCTTATTCTCAGAGTCATTACTGACAACATGAATTCGTACTCATACTTTTGTACCTTATTCTCAGAGTTTTAAAAACCCATAAATACACTTTTTTCACTAAAGTTCCTTTGTTGGTACTGAAACTGGGATAGCTGGCACCAGTGATTTCCTTGGTATAAATCTCTTCAGATTTTCTTAGGACAAACTAACAAGAAATGAAATGAAGTCTGTCGCTGAAATACTCGTGAAAATGATAGAGTCAACACCTCCTTTCAAACCAGTTTCGTTCTTTGGGGAAAAAAGATGATATTTCAAGGATGACGTTACAATTCTGAACTTGAGAAAATGCGCACTCACACACACACACACACACACACACACACACACACACACACACACACACACACACACACACACACACGCCTGCACGTACACACGCATACACACATACACACACATACACACCTCTCTCTCTCTCTCTCTCTCTCTCTCTCTCCTCTCTCTCTCTCTCTCTCTCTCTCCTCTCTCTCTCTCTCTCTCTCTCTCTGCGTGCGTGCTTGCGTCTGTGTGTTTATGACACTGGTTACCATCAGCTGTGACTTTTACATTTCCAAACTTTTGGTGTTTTAGAAAAAAAAAAAACAAAAAAAACCAGCTGCTAATTGATTTTACATTCTCGTCGCCCCCTTCGTTGAATACTTTGTTTTGAGACACCCTTGATGTATACAAGAAGATGCCATCGATTTTAGAGAGTTTTTTTTTTTTTTTTCAAGTGTCTCTTAGCATACAACTCCAGGGTGCGGCAGCAAACTGGATGCGCTTTTCACATAGCAAAACCGTTGTTGCCAAATGATCCCGGGGTACCGGAAGTAATGTTTATACCGCGGCTGCCCCTGTTAGTCTAATATCCACCCCGAAGTGGTGGTCGGTAGGACCAACAAGAAACAACTTTTGCTGTAACACAAGATTGTCTTCTAAAGTCATGTATTGTAACTGGAATGGACTTTGATATTTGCTCCACTCCTTATCTGAAAATCAAATTCAACTGTCTGGGTCCCGTTTTTTTTTTCAGTGTGTGTGTGTGTGTGTGTGTGTGTGTGTGTGTGTGTGTGTGTGTGTGTGTGTGTGTGTTGTTCGTACGTGGATGCATTTGTGTGCGTGTGGAGAAGAGAAAGACATACATACATACATATACATACATACAGACAGATCTCAAACAACACGCCACACCAAACAGATACAGTCTTTGGAAGAAGGTCAAGAACGTGCTAGAGAAATAACAGCCCATAGAAGACATAACAGCTCATACTGTAATCGCATTTCGCCGTTTCCGTGCCGAAACATAAGGTTTTCTCTCTCTCTCTCTCTCTCTCTCTCTCTCTCTCTGACGCACGGGCATGGGCGTGCGCGCTTGCTTTCATCCCTCACTGCCATAGTTTCTGTTTAACGTTTGTTTTGTTAAGTTTTTTTTTAGTTTAGTGCAAAAATTAATTACAGCATCCCATGCTTTAAATATTTGATCAAGAAATCAGGTATCTCGTGACTTAGGCACTCACGAATGTGCGGGAAAAAAAAAAACGTGGATGAATTGTATTACAGAGTGAAAATGGCCTTCCCTCGCGTGACGGAGCGTAGCCACACAAAGAAAGATGCCTCTCTCTCTCTCTCTCTCTCTCTCTCTCTCTCTCTCACACACACACACACACACACACACACACAGGCATGCTGGGAATGACGACTTTTCAACACAGGTTGACTGGAGTTTTGTGTTGTTTTAGTGAAGTGTTCAGTCACCAAGCTGAATCGTAACAAACACTGTGGTCCCACACGTTTGCTAGTCACTGAAGTGAAGTCGTGTGGTGGAAAATGGCTGCACTGTAACAAACACTGTGGTCCACATGTTTGCTAGTCACTGAAGTGAAGTCGTGTGGTGGAAATTGGCTGCACTGTAACAAACATTGTGGTCCCACATGTTTGCCAGGAACTGAAGTGAAGTCGTGTGGTGGAAATTGGCTGCACTGTAACAAACACTGTGGTCCACATGTTTGCCAGGAACTGAAGTGAAGTCGAGTGGTGGAAATTGGCTGCACTGTAACAAACACTGTGGTCCACATGTTTGCTAGGAACTGAAGTGAAGTCGAGTGGTGGAAATTGGCTGCACTGTAACAAACACTGTGGTCCACATGTTTGCTAGTCACTGAAGTGAGTCGTGTGGTGAAAATGGCTGCACTGTAACAAACACTGTGGTCCACATGTTTGCTAGTCACTGAAGTGAAGTCGTGTGGTGGAAAATGGCTGCACTGTAACAAACACTGTGGTCCACACGTTTGCTAGTCACTGAAGTGAAGTCGTGTGGTGGAAATTGGCTGCACTGTAACAAACACTGTGGTCCACATGTTTGCTAGTCACTGAAGTGAAGTCGTGTGGTGGAAATTGGCTGCACTGTAACAACACTGTGGTCCACATGTTTGCCAGGAACTGAAGTGAGCCGTGTGGTGGAAATTGGCTGCACTGTAACAAACACTGTGGTCCACATGTTTGCCAGGAACTGAAGTGAAGTCGTGTGGTGGAAATGGCTGCACTGTAACAAACACTGTGGTCCACATGTTTGCCAGGAACTGAAGTGAAGTCGTGTGGTGGAAAATGGCTGCACTGTAACAAACACTGTGGTCCACATGTTTGCCAGTCACTGAAGTGAAGTCGTGTGTGGTGGAAATTGGCTGCACTGTAACAACACTGTGGTCCACATGTTTGCCAGTCACTGAAGTGAAGTCGTGTTGTGGTGGAAAATGGCTGCACTGCAACAAACACTGTGGTCCACATGTTTGCTAGTCACTGAAGTGAAGTCGTGTGGTGGAAAATGGCTGCACTGTAACAAACACTGTGTGGTCCACATGTTTGCCAGGAACTGAAGTGAAGTCGTGTGGTGGAAAATGGCTGCACTGTAACAAACACTGTGGTCCACATGTTTGCCAGGAACTGAGGTGAAGTCGTGTGGTGGAAAATGGCTGCACTGCAACAAACACTGTGGTTCACATGTTTGCTAGTCACTGAAGTGAAGTCGTGTGGTGGAAATTGGCTGCACTGTAACAAACACTGTGGTCCACATGTTTGCCAGGAACTGAAGTGAAGTCGTGTGGTGGAAAATGGCTGCACTGTAACAAACACTGTGGTTCACATGTTTGCCAGGAACTGAAGTGAAGTCGTGTGGTGGAAAATGGCTGCACTGTAACAAACACTGTGTCCACATGTTTGCCAGGAACTGAGGTGAACTGTGGCTGCACTGTAACAAACACTGTGGTGCCATGTTTGCCAGGAACTGAGGTGAAGCCGTGTGGTGGAAAATGCCACGGCAAGTGCTTGCCTGCGGAGGATCAGAACTGGTCCTTTTCTCGCTTGAGTGAAATATAGGTCACGCTTAGGTGCGCGAGCACACGGGAGTAAAGCAGGTGAGCGAGACCTTTGAACTTTGAACGGTAGTCGACAGTGCTCGAATATTCCTTCGCGCATGTGTCACTGACAGCCAGGTGCCCGTCCACGTGCTGGTACAATTGTCACTGCACTCTCTGATGTCATCATGCGGTTCTCATGGTATCGTCTGCGTCTCACTGGGGGACGTAGACACCGACCCTGGCAGTCATCAGGAGGATAATCAGTCTGGTGTGCATGATGACTGACACAGAGAACACCAACTTATTGGTTCTTTCTTTCTGTGGATGCGATGAATAGACTAGCGTAGTCCTTACAACAGTTAATCGAAACAGACAGGTTAAATCCTCGCACTGATTTAGGTAATGCGAAAGAAAAATCGAAGGAAGGGAGAGAAGAAATGTCCAATGTCCAAACTTTCACAAATAGAAGTATTAAACCCAGCGCAAGACAGATACGGATAGACTAAGAGAGACTTTTCAAGAACAGATCATTTAAAGATGTAAGGAAGATTAAAAAAAAAATTGCCTGAAGAAGACCTTTTTGTTTTTTATGTTGTGATTCGTTTGTTTACGGTTTTGTTGTTGTTTGTTTGTTTCTGTTTTTGTTTTTTTTTTAAGTGGTTTGCTATTTATTACATTTAAAATTTGTTAGGAAGACTAAAACGTTGAAGCCACACAACACCTACGAATAAGTGGCAGCATTTCGGTTTATAATAAAAACCTTTTTTCAAGCACCAACACTGCCCCCCACTGACAAACAACACAACCAAGAATTCAGCAGTCGTGAGAATGAAAAAAGTTCACTGGAAAAAAGTTCAAAAAAAAGTTCAGTGGAAAAAAAAGAGCGCAATGGAAAAAGTTCACTGAGGGATGGGGGAGATGGAGGGGAAATTGTATGAAGGCATGGAGAAAGGGGAGGGGATAGGAGAAGGGGGGGGGGGGGGGGGGGGGGGGGGGGTGGTGATTCAAAGATGTACTCGATCTGCAAACAAACACAAAAGGAAGACTTTCGCATGTTCACCAGTGCTGCGACTGATACACTGAATAGCGCTGATGACAAGAGAGTCTGGATGTCAGATGACATTGGAGCACATCGAACAGGACGACAGTCAGCCCACACTAGTGATAGTTGAAGTCGCAGGATGGAAAGACAAGAGGTCGCTTCCAGCTAACTGGGATTTCCGCAAGAAAAAAAAAATGGAGAGAGAAAAAAAAAAGGGGTTTTGGCCCCAGATGATCTATGTAGGATTCCAAGTCCAGTTGGTCACTCGAGCCAACAGTGAAGGGGAAAAAGGGCTTTTTTTTTCAAAGCGGAGAAAACGATACACTTGTTAATGTTCGGGACGTTGCAGCAGGTGGGATTGACAACAGCAGCCTGACTCCGAACTATGAGATCAACGGATTTCCCGTGCAGTCTGGCCGGTCCATGGGTGATGGTGGTGGGGAGCGTGCGTGTCCAGACACAGGTGACAGGTCCTCTGACATCTGAGAACTGACGGAGCGGAGGGCAGTGGGCCTTCTCCTTCATGCGACAGTCATGTTGCGCGTGCTATCATCCACAGCGTTGTGACGCGAGTGGAGGGGGGGGGGGGGGGGGGGACTACCCTTGCGGGATGACACGTGCGACACACAGGGTAGACAGGGCGATAGCAGTGGGAGCGACTCTGCTCACGCTGTTGAAGGTGTGTCCTCTACATGTGAAAAACCGAGGACTTGGACCAGAGACCAGTGAAGGGCATTCTCCTCACTATGTGTCACTACGGGCTTTTCTTGACCCCCCTCCCCATCCCCCCAGGCCATGTGCTTAGCGTGGCGGGTCAGTCAGGAACACTCAGTTATAATAAATACGTGCTTTTACGGGACTGTTTAACATAGATCGGAGCACGGGCGTGCGATGGGCGAGGCCATCTGGCACCGCTGCGCACTCTGGACGCATCTGGTTCCTGGCATCGGGTGTATGATGAGAACCACTGCCCTAACGAGACTGGTCTAATCGGAAACGTTACTTGACTAGTTGAACACTTGCTACTTTCACTTTAGTCAAAATTTTATTTTCAGATGGAACATTGAATAAGCAGAGAAACTGCTTTTTTTTACATCAAGCCATCATAACAAAACAAAGAAACTTGAATGATAAAATAATGAAAACGAAGAAATACAAAGAGTGAAAATCAGCGGAAAGGGCGAGGGAGGTGGTGGGGGTGAAACCTAAGATGGATGAGGAGGGGAGAGGAAATAGGAGGAGGGAGGTGGTAAGATGGAGGCGTGGGGGTGGAGGGAGAAGGAGTACAAAAAAGAATCCAAGCCACACGCATAAACAGACATGTACATTGCATAAAATATATACAAGGATACATCATGTAAAATCACTGAAGAGTTATTTCAAGGGAATTTGAGAAAATATTGATGGCTAACCATCCATGAGATGCTTTTTCAGATTTTTCTTAAACTGATTTTTTTGTTCTTATGTGTTTTCAAAGTGATTGGTAGCTTGTTCCATACATTTCCACCAGAGTATAAAAGACTAGATTTATAAAGATTATTTCTTGGTCTAGGAAAGGATAATAAAATGACTATGTCTATAAGTGTTAGTTGTAAATGAATCTCTTATCTTTTTAGGTGCATATCCGTTTGTAACATTATGCATGCATACTGCCTTATTGAACAAAAGTCTGTTGTAGAAAGTTAACATATTAAGTTGTTTATAGTCTTCTGTAGTTAGGGTGCTTGATTTTAGTAACACTAATTTTAATGCTCTTTATACATTCGATGAATAATTTTCAAGTTGGTTTCACTCAGTTATCCCATAGGGGTTGATGCATAATCAATGATTGATAGAACATGAGCATAGAAAAGAGCTTTCGAGATAAATGTCCAGGAAGTTCTTAATCTTGGCTAATTGAAGTAATTTTTTTTGAGAGACCTTTTTCCCATTGACGTTATATGGTCGGTCCATGTTAAATCTTTATCTATTATTACTCCTAATATTTTATGTGAGTCGACTTCTTCTATTTTTAGGTCAGATATAAACAATGGTGGAAATTTTAACTTCATCTTTTGTCTTTTTTTGTCGGGCACATACAACATGCACTTTGTTTTTTGCTTGCATTTAAGGACATATGGTTCAACTGAGTCCATTCGATAAGTTTTTTTAACATCATTTTGGAGTTTACTAGCTAATCTTAATGGATCTGAATCACTGGATGAAGAGATGTATCATCGGCAAACATTTCGCATTTACTTTCAAGAAAACAAGGTAAATCATTGACGTAGACAGTAAACAGTAGAGGCCCAATACAGAGCCTTGTGGTACTCCATATTTGATAGACATTAAGTTTGACGTTTTTTATTGTTGACTGTTACTGACTGTTTCCTATTACATAGAATGAGGACATGAGATTTATGAATTCTGGAGTTAATTTGTAGAGTTCCAGTTTACGCAACAGGAGAGAACGATTTATTACATCAAAAGCTTTTTCAAAGTCTATAAAAAGAATGCCAGTAAATTTATTTTCATTTATACTACATAAGAGGCTATCAATAAGCTGTACAAGGGTTGTATGGCAGGAATGATTTTTTACGGAAACCAGATTGATCGTCGTGGGAGTAATTGTTTTTTTAGTAAGGTAAGAATATAGTAAATTTTGCAAGTGTTTTTCAATAGGTTTAGATAAAGCAGATAAAATAGAAATTGGTCTATAGTTTGATGGAATTGACTTATCGCCAGATTTATAAAGTGGAATTACTTTGGCTTCCTTAAATTTCAAGGGAAAGGTTTGTTTCTCTATGCATAAATTGTACAAATATGTTAGTGTATCAGTAATTATTGGACACGAAATCTTTTAGTTTTTTTGCATCTAAACCATCTAAATCGCGTGTACTTGATTGTTTTAGAGAAGAAATACTTTTACTAACGTCCATAACAGTCATTGGTTGGAGGGTAAGGAAAAGTTAATTTCTTTTAAATCAAGGTAGTGTTTTAAATGCTCAAGGTCATTTTCATTGGACCTATCGTGTGATATAATTTTTTCTTTGATACTAGCAAAATGGTTGTTTAATTGATCTGCAGTTACATCTGTGATAATTTCCTGATTTCTTGAGACTTGTTTATTATTCAACATGTTAATGGCTTTCCAAATCTGACGTGAATCCTTTGTAGAAATTAACATCTTTTGAAAGTAATTACGCTTAGATTTACGTTTCATTGAATTTACCTTATTTCTTTGTTTACGGAATTCTTTTATTTGTTCCGGCATTGCTTAACTGATTCTTATGTTAATTTCAATATCTATTTCTTTTGTTATCCACGGTGGTTTTGTTTCTTGTCTGACTCTCTTTTTTGATGAATGGAGCATGTTTGTTATACACAGAAATAAATGTGTTAATCAAAATTCAGTTGCATCATCAGGATCTCTTATTTGGTATATATATTCCAATTGTGCTGTGGCAAGGTCTGAAAGGAAATCTTCTTCCTTAAAGTTTCTAAAGCTCCTATAATATATTATCTTGTGCCCTACTTTTGGAATTTTTATACGGTTTTTTTTGAACCACGTCAGACAAACGGGATTATGATCGCTACATCCATGGCGGAGAGCATACTTCAATGATGGATTGTTTTGTGTTTGTATAAATGTGATCTATTAAGGTACTTGACTGTTCAGTTTTATACGGGTTGGTATGTCAATAAGTTGTTCAAGACCGTGTAAGGTGTAGTTTTGATGCCACTTGGGTTTTAGGTTTCATTAAATCTATATTAAAGTCTCCCAAAATAATAGTTTCAAGGCTTAGCATTGTTACTTCATCCATGAGAACATGAAATTTATCTTGCCAGTCCAAAGTTTCAGATGGATTTTCTGTATAAAATCCTATAATAAGTGGTTTATTGTTTTTCATACTGATTTCAATCCATACAGATTCAATCCCATAGTTTTCAAGGCTGTTTAGTTTTTTACAGTTTAATGAAGATGCTACGTACAAAAGTAGGCCTGTACTTTTAGGTTTGCACGGATCAAGTCTAATTATTTTATATCCCGGTATGCTCATATCAGCATTTGCTATTTCTGAGGACAAACGGGATTCCGCAAAACAAAATAAGTGAAAGTTGTTACCATTGTTTATGGAGAATAGTTGCAACATCGTCTTTCTTATTTCTTGAGTCGTTGATATTCAAATAGCCTATTCGGAGTCCCTGTTTAGTAGGCCATGTGTCCAAAGTTAACGACATGTTGCAGTTAGTTGTGGACTTAGTGAAGAAGAGTTTCCTTAAATTTTAATATATATAACAAAAAATGAAATGGAATTTTTAAGAATCTATATGTATCTATACATATATATGTATATATTTATCATACGTACACACACTCGCTCGAGCCCTGAGCAAAGATACCGAGGCCTCGAGCAAGTCTTATAGTCAGTCTAAGCAAAATTAAACAATATACAAGAAAAAGACTAATATAATTTATATTAATCAAAAGCGAAAAGCGAAAATAAGCGAAAATCACAATCAAAGTGCTAATAGAAAATATTTCTAGTAATAAACGTTTGAACACAGAACGTGTTCGTTCTGAGAAAGCAAGAAAAGATAATGTTTGTGGATTCTCAACACATACAACAAATACCCATATGATACCCAGATAAGTGTAGGAGAGGCAAGTGATCGACACCTAAATATCCACACACAGTTGTACCAATTACCAAGATTCTAAGTATGAAAGTGGTGAATTGAGGACAACACGACCTCAAAGAAAAGAAAGAAATACAAGTGTTACCTGATAAATTCAGACAAAAACAACAAATGTAGAAAATGTTAACAATATAAAGAAGAGGGGAAAAAATCAACAAGATGAGACAGATAGTTAACAATCAAAAAATGCACTTGGGTAGAGTCACTTGGCATCAATTACCAAAATGCAGCCCAAGCAATATCAAAATGCGAAAACAACAGCAACAACAACACAAACGATAAGCATTTGTAATCCAAATCCTACAGTCAATAGACCACTGCAAGTCAGGTGGTCCGGCAATCTGTGACCCACTGCATAGTACCTGTGGGGGTACTCATAGATACACACACACACACACACACACACACACACACACACACACACACACACACACGCAAATACATGTACACACACAACTCTCATAGAGCGCAAGCACTTTTATCATTTTGCGCCATTATACACCATACACACACACACACACACACACACACACACACACACACACACACACACACACACACACACACACACACACACACACACACACACACACACACACACACACTGAAATAGTCTATAAGACTAACAATAAATATATTCTCCTATAATCATTTAACCCCGTACTCCTCCCATGAACTTTCCCTTTTCTCCTCCAATCATCCACTTCTACTTCACACCCGATCCAGCCACATGTTATACAATTTGGCACCGACATCACTGGACAGGCACTAGAGAGTAGTAACAAACAATCATGTAATATAGGCGGAAATCTGATAATTTTGATACAATTTCCCTTTTAGCACATATATGATGCCAATTAATATATTAGCAAAAGTCCATTTTGTTGGGGTTTTATTGCTGAAAGGGAGGTTGGTATGGGGCTGAAATCACGCTGTTTTTTTGTCAGCAGTTGAGACGCTATATATAATAAATGTTCTGCATAGGGGTGGATCAGGTTAGAGGTGTTTGTTCCGTCGGTTCTCGAGCTGGCAGTCATGGGGGTATTTATGCCCCGTTCATTGGCGCTCAAGAATTGAAGGTCTGGGGGATGACTTTCCTGAAAATGATGGGGTGGGTTAGGAGAAATGATTTGTTCAGGAGGATGGTTATGATGGAAATGATTGCGAGAATTTGGAGTGATGTGTTCAGGGGAGTGGCTATGATGTAAAAAATGGTGGGGGTTAGGGGGAGTTATCTGTTTTAGGTGGATGGTAATGTTGAAAATGATGAGATGGGTTTGGAGGAGTAATGCGTTCGGGGGGGGGCTATGTTGTAAGGGATTCAGAGGGTTAGGTGGGATGAGGGACGGGGTCTCACTGGAAGACTTTGGAGGGAGAGGGGGGAAATGACTACAGGACGCCAGGGGAGGGGGATAGGGGGGCAGACGTTCATCACCTATCAAACCTGTCGTTGGTCGTTCTTGGTAGCAGGTTTGGAAAGGGGGGTGGGAGTGGTTAAGGTCTGATGATCTGGGAGGGTAAAAGGACATTGATTCATGTACCTGGGAAGATAAAGGGGGGCCACGCCTACTGTAATTCTGGCAATTTCTTGCTGCAGCGCTGCGCCATAGTCCTTTCATGTTTACAGCAAGTCTGGCAGTTCCTCTTGCATTTTG
The DNA here is from genome assembly GCA_016801955.1 of Conus betulinus. Lineage (NCBI taxonomy): Eukaryota > Metazoa > Mollusca > Gastropoda > Neogastropoda > Conidae > Conus > Conus betulinus. Next base: position 17,350 of record JADBJO010022103.1, read on the forward strand.
GGTGTTTCACGTTGCTATACAATGTCATATCAGACGCAAACGTGGCGAAATTATCAAGGAAAATGACATTATGTAGTTCACATGCAGATTTCAAGTTTTGATTTGATGGTATGATCGTGTTGTTAAAGTGATGTTTACCTCTTGCTGGTAGTATTGAACTAAAAGCAACACGAGCCTGCGGAAAGGTCTTACAGCAGAGTACAATAAAATCGTTCCATGATTCCAGGGAAATGGGGCCTGAGGGGCATGAATTGCTACCCACATGTATGATAACATCTTTGATGTAAGGCGTAACTGGTATAGTGAGGAACCAGTTGCTGAGATCCTGTAATGTCATTCCAGGCACACATAATTTAAAAAGATGAACTCCACGAGGGGCGAGTCTTTTTTGGGTCAATAAAACGAATAGCGGAGTCCCCGGCAAGTAGCATTGTAGCACTGCCAGGTACAGACATGTGATGTAACACTTCACTGGGGGATGGCTTCAACGGTGGATAATGTTGATTCATTTGTTTAGTCACGTCTAATGTCTTTTCAGGTGGGCGGGGGTCGGACAAAAGGGTTTTTTCATTATCACTCTGAGAGAGAACATTAAAAGAATTAAAAGTCGGAACTGAATAATGTAAACTGGCACCGTCTTTATTAGACTCACTGTCTGACACCGTATCTTTTCCATTGGCCACCTCTCTGTTGGAGGTTTCAGTCACTGAGTGTGGGACTTTCCCCATACACCGTATCATTTCCATTGGCCACCTCTCTGTTGGAGGTTTCACTCACTGACTGTGGGACTTCCCTACAGACCTCAGTGTGTTCTGCCGGTCTTGGCTTACTGGAGTATCCTCGGGGCTTTTACAAGAATAGGTATGGGACAATGGCTGTGGTAAACATGTATTCTGAGAAAGAAGAGTGCTATTGTCCAAAATAGAAAAATCATTGGATGTTTGTGTGTTGACAGTTTTTCTTATTTGCTTGCTTATGTTTTAACTTATTGATTTCAGATAAAAGGGACCCAACTTGAGTTTTCAATGAATGGTTTTCCTTTATAGTTATTTTCTTGTTTGCCTCAAGATTGGCTACAGCTGTTTTTAGGCTTTTCTATCTCGGCGCCAAGAGCATTAAATTTGTCATTAATGTGTGCACGAAGTTCATTTTTAGCAGCAGTTTTTTACATCAGCAACCATGGAAAGAATACTTTCATTCAGTTCTGTAGCATCCCAAGTATTAACTGTTTGTTCAAGTTGAAGCACTCTCCTCTTTATATCAGGGAGGGGACTAGGCGTTCGACGTCCGTAGAGTTTACGTTTGGCACTGGCGTCTTGTTCGCTTGCTGACAGGAGTCGACTTTTTAGGAACAGTTAGTTCAGCTGTATACTCTGAACAGTTTTGGACAGTTTTCCGGGGTTGGAGGATGCAGTGTGACACTTCCTAGCACTGGTACATCAGCATCAAGAAGTTGTGACTGCGAGGGTGAAGAGACAAAATCCTCGCTCAGCTGCTCTTCAGGGAGAGTCAACAATGTGCGATCAACGGCAGGTGATGACAGTTTAGGGGAAACCGAGAAGGAGGAAATAAACGATACAGGGAAGTGTAATAGAGAATGGCTAAATTTAGCGACATTCCTTTCAAGCATAAATGAGTAGACAAAGTTTTTTAGTGGTTCACATTCTTCTTTGTCCCACAGCGGACAGTCTAGCCCCTGACACATCAACGTTCCATTGGATTGAGTGGTGAAGTACAACGATATAGTAACACTTTTGAAAAGTTTGATGAAATATACGCAGCACAGTTTTGGCCAGATTAACAGGTGGGGGGCCAGTGACCAGTAGGGAAGAGGGGGATATAACAGCCCCAGAGTGATCAAAGTCATCAAACTGAAATGTAATATCATCTTCGGTGATAGCAGAGTAGCGATAGCAAAGACAGTTTCTCCAGATCACAAGCTCTTCTTTCCCACACGAAAATGTTTTTTGGTTTGTATCGAAGGTGTGGTTGCAGTTTGTGTTCGTTTAAACTGACGTGACTTGACGCTACCTCAGCCATTAGTACGCAGCTAAAAGACACACTGACACATAGTACTCACATACTGGCATAGCAATAGTCAGTCACAGTGCCGAACCTTCCTGATAGTTATCATCCAGTGATACACATGACTGGTGTTTTATAATACTTCAAGGTGAGGTATCCGTTGAACAAATGCTGTGCACACCAGGCGAGGTATCCGTGAATATCACCGCACTCAAGTAGTTGTTCCGTCATTCATACAACAGAACAGCAGAAGGTCTAGTAGAAGTGTGGAAAGGAGTAGATGGACAACAGACTGTAAACACTATCAAATGCACGGCACACACAAAGAGCTATCACTGAGCATAACGATCACCGTGAAGCCGGCGAACAGTCAGCAGAAAATGACATCGAAGAAGACTGGATTTCTGAATCGCACACTTGAAGTTCAGCTGTTCCGTTGTACATTACATTATAAATTTTACATCTTCAGATGCAGAATAATGACATCATTCGTAATAAATTACTAATGAAGGAAAATACATCAAAAAGAAAGGATAAATTATCAAAACTTTGAATATTGATGAGGAGCGACACAGAAGGGCGACTTCCCGGCCGTGTGTGTGTGTGTGTGTGTGTGTGTGTGTGTGTGTGTGTGTGTGTGTGTGTGTGTGTGTGTGTGCGCACGCACGCGTGTGTGTGTGTGATTTTGTGTGTGTGTGTGTGTGTGCGCGTGCGTGCGTGTGCAAGTGTGTGTGTGTGTGTGTGTGTGTGTGTGTGTGTGTGTGTTCATGGATGTTGGGGTATTGCTTTCATCCACACATGTATAAAAATTAATTCATTATCTTTGTTCCAACGTACATTGAATTTCATTGGGATCGAATGAACGGTTGTTGATTTACAGACAATTAAACAGAGGATGGGTCGAAATCAAAGTTCGCAAAATCTGTTCAGTTCACAAAATCATTTCAATAGTGGGTGTGGCCACCGCCATTTGGCGAGACATTCCACGCAGCGACTCCTCATCGAGTTGACCAGTGTTCTGATGACCCTCTGAGGGATTCTCTGCCATTTCCAGTTGCAGCATTTGGAAGAGATCCTGGCGGTCTCTGGAGGTGGGATGGTTCTCCTTCACACGTCTCCCCAACTCATCCCACACATATGCTCGATGGGGATTGAGGTCGGGACTATACGCCGGGAAGATCATCCTGTTGATGCCGGCCTGCACAATGAAGTTTTCGGCCACCCGGGCCCTATGTGGCCGAGCATTGTCGTCTTGGAAGACTGCCATGGGTCCTATCCGTTGCATGGTCGAAACAACGAAAGGCGCCAGGATTTTTCATCCCGATAGCGGATGCCTGTGAGGTTTCCATCAATATGGTAGAGTGGTGTCTTGTGGTGGAGGCTGAAGGCACCCCATACCATAACAGATCCTCCCCCAAAGGCCCTGGTCTGGCGAACAGCTGCATCAATGTAACGTTCACCAACACGCCTCCAAACTCTAGTTCGGCCGTCATTGTGTTCAAGACTAAACCGCGACTCATCTGAAAAGAGGACCTGGGACCACTGTTTTGTTGGTTCCATCTCACATGACGATGGCAGAAAGCTCGGCGAGCCAGCCTATGGGCTGCTAGCAGTCGTGGTCGAACAGCTGGGCGACGTGATCTGAGGCCGAAGTGGTGAAGACGGTTTCGTATGGCTTGACGGCTGAGGATGGTGTTATTTGCCATACGAAGCTGCCTTTTTTGGATGCTGGTGGAAGTGGTATCCCGCTGCAATAGGGCCTGCCTCTCGATGAACGATCTTCTCTGGGAGTAGTCTGCCTAGGCCGACCTGACCGTGGCCTCTCTTCAACGCTGTGTTGGTCGCCCTAAAACGCTGATTCAGTCTAACAATAACTGAATGATGCACACCAAGTCGTCGCGCCACTTCAGCCTTTGCAATGCCATCTTGTATCCACGCAATCGCCCTGGTTTTGTCAAAGGTGCTAAGTTTTTTCTTCTTCGTGGTGGCATGGTGAGAAAAGGGCTGACAGTAACCAACCCCGCGCTTAAACAGCCAAAAGAAGGGGCATAAAACTCACTTGAGAGACTGCTGCTCTTGCACGGGAAAAAAGAATTTTTCATTTTACACATCTTGTGTCGCCAGCAAGCTTGATGCAAAACAGGCACAGTTAACGCAACTTTGCACTTTTTTTTATCCCGCGCGGTAAACGAGGTCACCAAGACCCCCGTGCGCACTACCAGTTGACACAGGCTGGATTACACACTGCTGTGTGAGATTCCATCATTGGTTGCCGCATAAAAAAAAAACAATTTTTTTTGAAGGGATGAATCAACCCCCTGTGTGCCATAACGACAGGAGGAGCAAAAACAAACAAACAAACAAACAAACAACAAAACCCTGCTTTGACATAAATACACGTATGTGTGTGCGTGCGCGCGCGCGCTGGCGAGATAGAGAAAGAGATGGGGGGGGGGGGGGGGGGGGGGGGGGGGTTCTGTTTTTTTTTCTATTTTTATTTCTTATCAATTATTCATTTTTTTTTTTTATCAGGATTTGTCCTGAAGGGTGGCATGTTTAATCAGCAGCTAGACACTGATGGTGCCAGAGAAGAATGTGTTGACCCTGCTTTCACATAACTCACGGCTTCCTCGCCTGTCCTCCCCACCCTCTGCCCTTCATTGTCCCATGGCCAGTATTCATCACTCGTGAGTCAAATAGGCATTGCCTCTCTTGTCTGAACAAACCCTTTCCCCTCTCTCTCTCTCTCTCTCTCTCTCTCTCTCTCTCTCTCTCTCTCTCTCTCTCACACACACACACACCACACACACACACACACACACACACACATACATACACACACACACACACACACACACACACACACACACACACACACACACACACACACACACACACACACATGCACACGCACATGCACACGCACACGCACGCATACACAGATCATGATGAATACGTGTTTACGATTATTGATGCTAGGAATTCATTGTCGCTTATTGATAACTGATTGTAGTACTGTTCGTTCTCGTTTTGCATTGTAACCAAATCATGTGAACGTAAAAGAAAGAAAAAAATGTTGATGTTATTGACGCATTGTAGTTGTCTAACTATCATCCTTAGCAGTTT
>JADBJO010022104.1:0-2500 GCA_016801955.1 Conus betulinus
TAACTGAAAAGTTGATCAGTCGTACATTTACCAACCATTTTAACATCTCTCTGCTGGATTCAGTTTTTCGTTTTGTTTATTTTTTCTTTTATGCACTCAAAGGCAGTGCTTCTGAACCAAAGATGATGTTGCATGCTACAACCAGACTCACCACAGCACACGCTCCACACAGCAGAGGCTGGTAACGACAATCGTTTCAGAATGATGCTTTTTGTCTTCTACCTGGCTCTGCAAGAAACAACGGGCAGCGGTTCCAGATCTTCAGCCATACAGCTCGTCATGCTGTTTGAAGATTATTAACAGTAGATTATGGTTGATGTTGAGAGGCTTATTCGGAATGACGTGGAATCAGGGGTGTTTCCTGTCTCTTTATCTTATCCAGAGGCAGTGAATTTCTCCTTATCAGTGCGTCACTGTGTGTTTGCTAATGTGACTGTTTCTTTGGTTCCTGACCACTGCATCACCAAGACCGCGGCAGGAAACACGATGAAGAGCAGAGTGTCACACACACACACACGCACGCACACACACACACACACACACACACACACACACACACACACACACACACACGCGCGCGCGCGCGCGCGCGCGCGCGCGCGCGCGCGCGCGCGCACACACACACACACACACACACACACACACAACACACTGAAAATCAGAAGAGGTGGATACACCCCACCCCATTCGTGTGTGTGTGTGTGTGTGTGTGTGTGTGTGTGTGTGTGTGTGTGTGTGTGTGTGTGTGTGTGTGTGTGTGTGTGGTGTGTGTGTGTGTGTGTGTGTGTGTGTGTGTGTGTGTGTGACCCTCTGACTCTCTCTCACTTTCTCTCTCTCTCTCTCATTCTTTCTGTGTGTGGTGTGTGTGTGTGTGTGTGTGTGTGTGTGTGTGTGTGTGTGTGTGTGTGTGTGTGGTACACGTTTTTAAATCAGATCTCTGTTTCTTTTTTTAATGCATTTTGGTCTCAAGGGTAAGCAGATCAAACGTGATCAATCTCCTTTGAAAGTGGGTGGATGACGGGAGATGGGTCTTATTAGCGTGTGTGTGTGTGTGTGTGTGTGTGTGTGTTGTGTGTGTGTGTGTGTTGTGTGTGTGTGTGTGTGTGTGTTGCGCGCGCGCGCGCGTGTATGTGTGTGTGTGTGTGTGTGTGTGTGTGCGCGTGTGTGCGCGCGCGCGCGTGCATGTGTGTGTGTGTATGTGTGTGTGCATAGAAGAGAGAGAGAGAGAGAGAGAGAGAGAGAGAGAGGAGAGAGATTGCTCGCCCGTGGTTTTTTTTTTTTTTTTTTTTTTTTGAGTGTGTAGACGCTAGAGAATAAAAGCCTTATAGAGATCGCAATACACAAACACAGATCAATACAGCAGTAACTTTTTATTCTGTTTCAATAACGACAGTGCACAAGGTTACAGGAAAAATATTACATATTTGACAAGAAACGATTCGATCCAGCAGAATATATTGGGTATCGAAAAAAAAAAAAAAAAAAAAGAAAAAATCGATAGGAGGCACATAAATAAACGAATTCTTTACACAAATAAACGAATTCTTCACATAAATAAACGAGTTCTTTAAACAAACCACACACAGGGTGTTAAATGAGAGCAGGGTCTCTATTCAGCAATAGAAAAAGTGAAATATTAAGGAAAAAAAAAAGATAAAGAAGAAAAATTAAGCATGCATATATAGCGCCGAAAATCAAGCAAACTGCTGTGCAGATACGGGATTGCTGTAAAGATACGGTGCTGCTGTTAGGGTAGCGGGCCTACAGTCTGGGTGTGGCTATGGATTGGGAGGCCGGGGCGACACGTCATGAATACTACTACTACTAGCCCTGCCAAAAATCACTACCTGTGGTGCTTCCAGCTGTCCATTCTCAACACCATGGTAGTGTTAATTCATTCTGGTAAACCGCGAGCAATATTTTGACGCGGTAAGAACTCTTAAGCTTGTAGGTTCAGGCACCCGGCAACACACACCTCCTACCCCTCGCATTGCCCGATCAGCAGTAACGGGTAGTTTGTGTGAGTGCATCCGCTTGCCTTCCTCCCCTAACTAGGGCAATATTCATTTATTGTTTTTCGTGTCATTAATGGACATCTGTACAATTAAATCTTCTTCAAGCGCTATTTGTTTGTTAACGAATTTCGTTCTTTAAACAACAACAACAAACAACAAAGCAAAACAAGGCTGAAAAAAAACACAACGAAATAAACGAAAAACACAAAACAAAACAAAAAACAACTAACACACACACACACACACACACACACACACACACACACACACACACACACACACACACACACAACACAAAAAACAAACAAAAAACACAAAAATTTTTGTTGGATCCCATCTCACTGTTCGATATCTGGAAATGAATGGGCTGATTGTACTGCTCGAGCAGGCGCAAAAAAATCTTTTAAATCCAAGGATATTCCCATTCTTTTGAGTTTACAAGAAGGTTACTCTCTATTACAAAAGCTTCTTTTGAAATTTTTTGA
>JADBJO010022104.1:10000-15000 GCA_016801955.1 Conus betulinus
GTATGGAAATGTGTAAAAAACTAACAGCACATGATGGCGCGGAAACGTTTGCCAAGGTAGGGAACAGTTGACGTCTGACAAATGGTGTAACAGCCCATTCTTACCCCCCCCCCCCCCCCTCTGGAACTTACCGGGTAAGTCTGGGCTAACCTGCTTTTACCCCCGGGGTCATTCCAGGACTAGCTGGAAACCCCCCCCCACCCCACCCCCACAGTTGGAACTGCCCCCCCCCCCCCCCCCCCACCACACACACACCCAGTCATCTACATTGTACAAGGTACACAGGCACTCAGAGACACTAATTAGCTGTAAAAATAGTTAAAATCTTTGATATACGTTTAAAGTGACCAATGGTCAGTGACACTGACCACTGGTTGTCTGCATTGCACAAGGTATACAAACACTCACGAGACACTGATAAACTGTAAAATAGTCGAAATATCTGATTTACGTCATATAGTGACCAGTGGTCAGTGGCACTGACCACCAGTCGTCTGCATTGTACAAGGTACACAGGTACTCGGGAGACTATAATTAGCTGTGAAATAGTTAAAATCTCCGATTTACGTCATAATGACCAGTAGTCAGTAGCACTGACCACAAGTAATCTATATTGTACAAGGCACACAAGCACTCGGGAAACATTAACTGTTAAATAAGTTAAAATCTCCGATTTACGTCATAATGACCAGTGGTCAGTGGCACTGACCACTAGTCATCCGCATTGTACAAGCTAAGGTACACAGGTACTCAAGAGACTAAATTAGCTGTAAAATAGTTTAAAAGCGGCAAACCGGGATGAAGCAACAACGGTACTACTTGGTCACAACGACACGTGGTCACAACGACATTTTGTCACAACTACGCTTGGTCACATTGGCACTTGGTCACATTGGCATGTAGCCGTCTTTCTTTTCCCACGCATGCACGGGCGTACTCACACACCGAATATTGACCCACGCATGTAAGCTAGCGCGAGAAATGTTAATACGTATTTGTTAGTGAACCAGTCTGTGTGTGTGTGTGTGTGGGGGGGGGGGGGGGGGGGGGGGGGGGGGGGGGGGGGGGGGGGGGGGGGGGGGTGGGGGAAGTAGGTGGTCCATCTATTGAGAAGAGTCTAGAACTACACTTTGTCTAAACCCAACTAGTTGACTATATATATAGGAAATTGGACAGAGAGAGAGAGGGGAGAGAGGAGAGAGAGAGATGGGGGGGGGGGAGTAAATATGCAGGCTAATTTTTTTTTAAAGGCGGGTGTGCGTGTTGGGAAAAGGCAGAGGAAAACCCTGAATAACCCTCTCTTGTTTGAAGGGTGGGGTGGGGTGGAGGAAGATTCCAAATAGTCCTAGACTGACCCTTTGGGGGGGGGGGGGGGGGGGGGGGGTAAATCCAGGCTAGCCCAAACTTACCCCCGCGGGGGTAAGTTCTAACTCGGGGGGGGGGGGGTAAGTTCTAGCTAGTCCTAGAATGACCTGCCTCGCCTCCAGCTGCTGCGAGGTCGGCCTCTCTTCTTCCTTTTTTCCCCTGCGGGTTCCATGTCAGGGCTTGGCGTGTGGTGCTGGATGCTGGCTTCCTGAGAGTGTGTCCAATCCAGCCCCACTTCCTCCGCAGAATCTGCTTGGCCACTGCTTCCTGTCCTGCTTGCTTCCATACATCTTCATTGTTGATCTTTCTCTGGCCATCTGGTTTTGAAGATGAGAGCAGATGAAGACGGTACACAGAATTGTCTGTGGTATGGCTGGCTGACCGAAACCGCACCAAATTTGGTTTTTAATTTTAACAGTGTGATGAAGACTGCCTCACGAATAATCAGGGTTTTTTTTTTTAGCAGGTTAATAAATCAGTTTTTCAAAAACAGACCTATCTTCATCTCCTTTTCTAACTGAACCATGGCAGCTATGTTCAATATCTTATTCGTATTAACCGAAAATGGATGTTTTCATTAGAATGTGCTCCGTATTTTGCGCTGGCTCAACAGAACGTACGTACTGAAAAGTAGTAGTACCTTACTGGAAAATTAGGAACAAAGAATGTGAGCTGAACGACACACATGCAGTGAAAAGTAGTACCACGTAGGAAAAAAAAAAAGTGTTTTCAATCAACGTCGGCTGAACAATACACATGTAGTAAAAAGTAGTACAGCGTTGGAACAATAGGAACAAAGAGTGTTGAGTGAACGACTCTCATGCAGTGAAAAATAGTACAACGTAAGAAAAGTGAGAACAGAGAACGTTGGCTGTACGACGCACCTGTATTAAAAAGTTGTACACTGTTTAAATTTTTTTTTTAAAGAAGAAGAAGAAGAAAAGGGGAAAGAAGAAGACAAAAACGAAGACGAAGACGAAGTAGAAGAAGAACTAGAACCAGAACCGGAACCAGAACCAGAACCAGAACCAAAACCAGAACTAGGAGAAGAACGAACACAAAAAAGAAGAAGAAGAAAGAATAAACGGCGTTGGCTGAACGACATAGATGTAGCGAAAAATAGTTCAACGGCAGAAATTTTTAGGAACAAAATCATTGACTGAACGACATACATGCAGTGAAAAGTAGTTACACGGAGGGAAAGCAGTCTTAGCTGAAAATACCCACGAAACATTGCTGTGACGGATCAGATTTATGGAGCGGGTGGTGGCTGGTTGTACAGGCAGATAAGGGAGTAGTAACACACAAGAAGGGGATTTCGGAAATGCCTGTGAGGTACAATACTGCATCATGAGCAGATCTGGCAGTGAGAGAATCCCATCTCCAGACATTACGTCAGCAGGTAGTATCTCTTGCATCAATAAACAGCATATGTACACGCGCGCGTCTCTCTCTCTCTCTCTCTCTCTCTTGTTATGATAGTTCTTTAATGCGTAATAGTGTTCTAAGTTAATATTTTACTCCCTAGAGAGACAAGGGTCAGACAGAAAAAAAAAAAATCTTCTGACTGATCTGTTACCCTTGGGAATACAGATGGTCCACCAATCATTCTCTCTCTCTCTCTCTCTCTCTCTCTCTCTCTCTCACCTCTCTCTCTCTCTCTCTCTCTCTCTCTCTCTCTCTCTCTCTCTGTGTGTGTGTGTGTGTGTGTGTGTGTGTGTACTTTTAATTGCACGATTTGTTTGTGAAATAAAGCGATGAGAGAGAGAGAGGAGAGAGAGAGAGAGAGAGAGAGAGAGAGAGAGAGAGGGTAAGAAGGGGGGTTGAGGTAGATGGGGAGTGAGGGGGGATGGGGCTTACACACGGAACATAAAATTGTGAGAACCACGAGATTGATTGATTGATTGATCTTTAAGAGAGAGAGAGAGAGAGAGAGAGAGAGAGAGAGAGAGAGAGAGACAGACAGACAGACAGACAGACAGACAGACAGACAGAGACAGAGAGACAGAGAGAGATAGACAGACAGACAGGCAGACAGACAGACAGACAGAGAGACAGAAAGGGACAGAGACAGACAGACATACAATGAGAGAGAGAGAGAGAGAGAGAGAGAGAGAGAGAGAGAGAGAGAGAGAGAGAGAGAGAGAGGTAATACAGGGGTGGTGAGATAGATGGGCAGAGAAGGGTGGCGGGGTCTGCATTTAGAGTAGAAGATCAAAGTGATGTATATAATGCCAAAGTCAGAAAAGAACGTTCGAACATACATGTAATCAATGTGTAGATCAACACGGAAAACACACACGTCATACAATTTTAACATACAGACAATGAAATTAAGGTTTGTTTCTCATTACAATTATAAGTATGCCCACAATTAGAAAATGTACTTCAAGCTATCGCTTTGCACATTAAATTTTTTTTTTTTTTTGCAAAGAACGATTTGATAAAACTGACTTGGGGAGGTGGGGGTGGGGGGGGTGGGGTGGAGGATAGATCGTAGAAATGTCGGCAGTTTGGACGTTTGCAAGCGTATGAAATCTGCCACTACTTTCTCATGTCCAGACAAACATCATCATTGATGAGCATAACAGATTTTAAATGTAAGAAATAGCGAACCGACCAAGAAAACGTAGACAAATGAATCACAAGACAAAATTCCTGTGATTCGTTTGTCTAGGTTTTCTTGGCGGGAAAATTCCTGTGATTCGTTTGTCTAGGTTTTCTTGGCGGTTCTATCTTCATTACATTTAAAGTTTGTTTTTAGTCGCCTCCCTTTGCGACTAGAACATAACCGAATTTGCCGCGTCGGTCTCATTAAAATGACACTTTCCCTATATTCTTTCGATTTCAGTAATACCTTTAAAATCACGAGAGAGAAAAAAAAAGTTGACAAAGGGCAGGCAATGTTATTGGTACTTCTTTACTAAAACAAAAAGGCACAGCACAACGACTTTGAACTATTCCGGACCTCTTTAACGACAGAATTAGCTTAAACACACAACGACTTTGAACTATTCCGGACCTCTCTAACGACAGAATTAGCTTAAACACACAACGACTTTGAACTATTCCGGACCTCTCTAACGACAGAATTAGCTTAAAAACAAACACCCGAAAAAACAAAACAACAAAACAAAACACAACAAACAAAACAAAATCCAATAATTCTCATATTGTCATGAACATCGATTTCCGAACACCAGATTCGTGCAAATACCAAATTGATGAGTCACCAATACCTGAATTAACCTGTTTTTTTAAAGCAAGCAGAATGACAGAGAGGAGTGTTGTGATGACACCAACAGCCACTGAAAACAGCCGTGAGAAATGAAAGAAAACTCGCGTCCGCCGCAAAACACGACCAGTTTTGCTGCTGGATGAGCGAAAGTCTCATTTATGATAATGATGATGATGATGATGATGATGATATGCAAATCATCATCATCATCATCATCATCATCATCATCATCATTATTGTTATTATTAATATTATTATTATCGTTGTTGTTGTTGTTGTTGTTCCTCCTCCTCCTCCTCCTCCTCCTCCTCCTCCTCCTCTTCTACTTGCTGTTGTTATCATCATCATCATCATCATCATCATCATCATCATCATCATCATCGTCGTCGTCGTCGTC
>JADBJO010022104.1:25000-28457 GCA_016801955.1 Conus betulinus
CGTGCGTGTGTGTGTGTGTGTGTATGTGTGTATGTGTTTGGCAGAGATAGTTAGAGCTTTAGGAGACATGATCAATCGACAGCTCCACCCAACAACTGTGGCCCTCGTTTCTTATCACCTCCCTATTTTCAATATTTTCCCCTGCACACACACACACACACACACACACACCTCTACACACACACCTACACACACACACACACACACACACACCACACACACACACACACACACACAAAATACCCAAGTTGTCATTTAAACACGCTCAACTTACATTTTCAAACGCCCCAGTCTATTTCCTCAGTTTCCTTTGTCAATCTGAAAAGGGTCAGGCTTTTAATAAACACGCACTTCTCCTGGGGGTCGTCCGGTAGATACGAGGTTTAATAACACACGGCGCGGATCGTACCACAGCGATCGACACGTTGAGATAAGCAGAGAACGTGTCCCTTTTTGGAGGCAGCCTGATATTAGCTGGTCTGTGGGGAGGTAGGGGTGCGTGCGTGTGGGGAGATGTGGCTGCATCAAAAGATTCGAACCCTTACCTTTCAGTGTGTCAGGCAAAAAAGGCTAAACTGGTTCCTTTTCCGCTTGGAAGACGTTTTAAACAGATTGTAAAGTAAATATATGAACAATATTTGTGTGTGTGTGTGTGTGTGTGTGTGTGTGTGTGTGCGTGCGTGCGTGCGTGCGTGCGTGCGTGCGTGCATGCGTGCGTGCCGTGGGTGGGGGTGTTGTGTGGGGTGGGGGGGGGGGGGGGGGGGGGGGGGGGGGGGGGGGGGGGGGGGGGGGGGGGCGTGGGGTTGCGTGGGTGTAGGGGTGGAAGTGGGGCGTGGGTGTGGTGTGTGTGTGTGTGTGTGTGTGTGTGTATGTGTGTGTATGTGTGTGTGCGGTGCGTGCGTGTGTGTGTGTGTGTGTGTGTGCGCGCGCGCGCGTGCGTGTGTGTATGTGCTTGCTGCGTGTGCGTGCGCGCGTGTGTGTGCGCGCGCGTGTGCGTGCGTGCGCATGCGTGCGTGCATGGATGCTTGCCCGAGTGTGCGTACGTGCGTGCGTGGGAGCGTGAGTATGTACGTGTGTGTGTGTGTGTGTGTGTGTGTGTGTGTGTGTGTGGCTGTGTGTGCGCACGTTCTCGCGCACGCGTGTGTCTTGCGTGCACACGCGCTTGCACGTGAATAGAAGTGTTTCCAAGAGTGAGAGGACGTGCTGTACAATAATACACCCCAGCCACAGGAAACAGACAGAGGCGTACAAAAGTAGGTCGGAGCGAAAGATGTGAAGGAGAGAGGATCAGTGACTTGGCCCTGCCGCTGGTTGGGCACCAGTGCGCTTTTGGAAAAAGGCATTTGTCCCCTTCCGGTTGATCGCTTGACTCGTGTGTCTGTGACTTGGCCTGCCGCCGGCTAGGACTCCAGTGTGCTTTGGAAAAGGCATTTGTCCGTTCCTGTTTGCTCGGGTTTGACTCTGTGTTCTGTCTCCTGCTCTCGGGCTGACCGGCTGTTCCAACACCACACTCCATAACCGTGGATGTCTGGAGTCAGAATGGGGAGAGTAAAACATACATACGTTGGTTCGCGTCGATCGGGAGAAGAGGCAGTGTGGCGGTAGTGCATGTCTGTGGGTCCTCCAATGCTAACAGCGGCACCGTTTCTCTTTAGACTTCGTATATAGTGAACCCCGACCCGGCTGTGTTGGGGTCCTTGGAAGTGTGCATAGTAGGCCCGGATAGAGCTGGCTGCCCACACGCAAGTTTTGTAGAAAATATATATCTGTGTCAGGCACATTTCACTAAGATGAATAGTATCGGATTTAAAGTTAAGGGATTTTAGTGTGCAATTTTGTTCATTTGTTTGGTGGGGGGATAAAAAAAAAAGACAACCTTTTTGTACTTGCATGTTCTTCCATTTCCCATGCTATGTTGTCTCAAACAGTAGAGAGAAGATCTGTCAGTATGATTTCTGTCATTTTATTTTTTCTTTCTTTCTATAGATGAAATGATCTGAGCCTCACGCAGCGAGAAGTTTTTTCGTCATCCATGTTGGAAAGAACGACACACGTGTCAAAATCAGAGGAGGAGTTTTTTGTATCCCTTCACCCGAAATGCTGGGGAAAGTGCGGTTTACACGACCGACAAAATCCCGGCTCTCATAACAGGCTCGGACTGTGTGCTCTGTGCACGGCTTTGGCCGTCTTGCCCTAAGTTGGTTTTGAAAAGAGAAGAACCCAGCAGGTTTTTTTTTTTTTTTTTTTTTTTTTTTTTCTCCCGGACGGGCGGCGCGGCACGGCTGGTCTGGTCCCTAAAACTTGGCGGCACTCGCTGACTGCGGCCGAGAGGGCATTTTTTCAGCCCAACCCCCCTAAGGAGTGCCCCCCATGTCTGTCGGCCCCCACAAAACAGAACGGGATTCCAGGTCACGGTAGTCGCAGTCAGGCGCAGCGCCTCCTTCGCCAATCGCCCCCGCATCTCCAGGAGCCGTCCTCCCGGCGACACAGGCTAGACCCCGCCGTCACCCACATGGCTGGAAGGTTGTCTGCGCCGCCCGACACTGATCTCTCACATCAGTGTCCCTCAAAGGAGAGCTGCCACCGGGGATCTCCCCCTGGCTGTCCACTGTTATGCCACACTCGCAGTGAACTACACAGAGCATTTGGGCATTCATTGTCGGCACTTTTGTTGATTACCTTATTGTAAGCAAAAGATGCATTTCTAAATGATGGAGGAAGGGGAGGGGTATTGGTCGGGTATCTTTAGTGGCACCAGTGTGAGCTTGAGCTCATTTCCGTTTTTGTTTTTTTTAAGGTCTTGACTGACTGCCCTATGTTTTTTTTATTTCACATGAAGCTCATTGCTGCCATTTCTTTCTTTGATTCTGGTGGGCTTTTGTTAGGAGGTTTAGAGCAGTGAGGAGAATTCGGGTAAAACTGGGAGTGAGAGATGATCAGTTTTTCAGAATATGAATGCTGGGCTTTGGGCTGTCATTCAGTGGGCCCTTTTTTTTATGCTTGACAAAGAAGGCAAGATAATTACGATCTCTATAAAGAAATATCGGTTTTTTGAAAGCACCCTCTTCCCACCTGACAAATTGAATGCATTTACCTGGTAAAATTGTTGCTTCTCACGCTTTCGGTCAGAAAACCAGGCTGTGTGCCTCTCGTCTGCGCTATGCTGTTCGCTATGGGTGTGTGTGTGTGTGTGTGTGTGGTGTTTTGTGGTGTGTGTTGTGGTGTGTTGTTTGTGTGTGTGTGGTTTGAGAGAAGAGAGAGAGCGAGAGAGAGAGAGGAAAATGAAAATGAAATCTTTTCTTCCAAGGCGCAAGCCCCCTATTCTACGGAAGAAGTAACAAAAACCATACATAAAACATCTGACATACCACCAGTACATCAATATACATTCAAGTTAAATCAATCTCCGCCTTTAACGCTTGTTGGACGAATGAAGCGCTAATTTTTCTGGCTTGGG
>JADBJO010022105.1:0-28457 GCA_016801955.1 Conus betulinus
GGATGCTTTGACACAGCATGAGTGGCACCCAGCTTTCTCCTCTGAAGTTCCCGTGATGGACACTTACACAGCAGCAGCAGCAGCAGCACATCAGCAAACACCACCAACAGGAGCAACATCCAGTAATCTCTCTCTGTTTCCGTCTGTCTGTCTGTCTGTCTGTCTCTCTCTAAATCAGTCAAGTCGTGCGTACGCTGGGGAAGTGAAATGTCAGACTTCTTTGACTGTCCAACCGGCGGGAAACAGGGATGTAAGTTATCTCCCCTGATTTTTTTTTTCTTTGTTGATAACCGAAGTTGGTGAACAAGTTGCACACACATACCTACACACCTATTCCTTGACATCATCTGTTGTCGTTGGGGCACCCCTGATAATCTGGCCATCACTCTCCTCCATCCGTCTCTGTCCTCCACCGCTCGCTGAGATTCTGCTAGGCTCATTCCAGTCCACTCTCGGATATTGTCCTCCCACCTCTTCCTTTGTCTTCCTGTTTTGCAGCTTCCTCTCTGACTGTTCCTTGCAGGACTGTCTTTGGAAGGCCTGCTGAACGGGACACATGTCCGCACCACTTCATTTCCCGCTTCTTGACGACTGTGAGTAGGTCTTCATGGGGTCCAATTGCTTGTTGAATTTTTTTTGCAGACCTCTTTACTTGACATGTGGTCTGCGTAATGGATGCCCAAGATCTTTCTGTAGCATTTTATTTCAGTTGCCAGAATTTGTCTTTGTAACTCTGCTGTTAGTGTCAAAGTTTCACATGCATACAGAAAAGCTGAGAAGTAAGGGGGTGCATTAGATGGATCTTGGAGCGAAGACTGAGGTTTTTGTCTCTCCATATAGTTTTTAGTTTTGCCACTACAGCTGCTGTTTGTGCAATCCTTGCCACAATCTCAGATATGATGGATCCTAGGTATTTGAAGGCCTCCACGGTTTCCAAGGTTGTCCTGCTGACTTTGATCTTTACAGATCTATGTTTAATGTGCATGGCCTGTGTAGGGAGTTATATAACTATCAGCTCAACAGAGACCCAGCAGTACTGCATTGTCCATAAGCAAAAGCCAGACCAGAAGATGACTCACATCACTTCCTACGTGAAGAAGTTGAAGCAGCAGTCAAGTCACTCAAACAGGGAAGTCAGCAGGAATTGACAGCATACCTGCAGAACTGGTTCTGGCAGGAGGAGACGCCATGATCACTGTTCTCACTGCCATCTGCAAACAGATCTGGAGCACTGGAATCTGACCAATTCCCTGGACACAGTCACTGATCATCACTTTTTTCCAAAGAAAGGTAATTTACAGTTGTGCCAGAACAATCGCGCGATCAGCTTGATCTGTCATCCAAGCAAAGTCATGCTAGAAGTTTTACTGAAAAGGTTGAAACCTGTAGCAGAGACCATCATTGCTGGGGAACAAGCAGGTTTCAGAGCTGGTCGAAGCACAACTGAGCAGATATTTAACTTGAGAATAATCTGCAAAAAAATGTCTGCTGTACCAACAAGATCTCTACTACGTATTTATTGATTTTAAGAAGGCCTTCAACATGGTATGGCATGTAGCATTATGGACAACCATGAGGAAGTACAATATCTATGCCAACCTCGTCGACATGATTGAAGAGCTATACAACAAACACAATAGCACCGTCTTCCTGAATGGCAGCATAAGTGACTGGTTCCATACCACTGTTGGCGTGCGCCAGGAATGTCTGCTCTCACCAACCCTCTTCAATGTCTTTTTGGAGAGGATCATGGAGGATGCCTTGGAAAATCATGGGAGGAACAGCTAGCATCGGGGGAAGAACAATCACCAATTTGCGATTTGCAGATGATATTGACGGCCTCGCAGAAATGAAGTCGAGTTGATGGCGATTAGCACCGAAAAGACCAAGCTCATGACCAACGGTACCAAAGGCATTAAGGCAGAGATCAAACTCGTTACACAGCATGGCAAACACAGAATCCAGTTTTTGCCAGGCTTACAAGAAATCTTTTCATTGTTATTTGCTGATGATATAGGCTACGAAATCAATTAAACAATTTTGAAGGTGTCAACTTCAATAGGACTTAAAGTAAACTTACAGAAAACGAAAGTTATGGTTTTTAGAAAAGGGGGACATTTATCAAAAGCAGAAAAATGGTTCTATCAGGGAAAACAGATTGAAGTTGTTAACAGATACAAGAATTTGGGATTTACTTTAACCACAAAGCTGTCATACGACATTGCACTCGAGGAATATGCAGGCAGGGTTAAAGCCAAATTGTTGAAATTATGAAAACTATGTGGATTTTGGGGACAATGGATAGAAGTCTATTTTAAAAAGTTTTTGATGCGCAAGTGAAACCTATGCTTTTATACGCTGCAGACGTCTGGGGACAGTCTCATCTACATGTATCGAATTACCTCACTTGTTTGCATGCAACGCTTTTTTAAATGTACGCCCGCATACCCCAAATAAAATGGTATGCAGTGAGCTATGAAGGTGTCCTTTGTATGAAGATAGTGCAATAAAATCAATGCACTACTGGCTCAAACTGCAAAAGATGTCACTTGCTAGACTACCAAAACAAGCACATGAAATGGACAAATCAAATTTATTGCAATGTACAAGAAATTGGAGTGCAGAAACAAATTGGGTCAGTAAAACATCATTTGAATACTTATGGTTTTTCTTTTGTTTGGTGAAATGGTGGTGAAGTGAGTTACGAGAAACTGTTTTAACTGAACTTTAACAACACATGATTGACTGTTATAGACAACACTGGGACAGTAAAATACTTAATAGTGACAGATATCCAACATATTCTTCCTTCAAATCCTTATGGCAGCCTGAGCACTATCTAACTGATATTACAATGCCTAACATTCGCAAAGAGTTCGTGACATTTTGACTTGGCATTAGTGATTTGAATGTCCATCAAAGATATATACTCAACTCCAAAAATGTCTGTTATGTAAACAAATCGTGGACACAATACATTTTTGATTGTTTGACCATCCAATGAAGATTTAAGAGATAAACACATTTTGTCTCATACTAGAAATGTTCATCATGTATCATTTCTTCTTTTACTGCAAAATGAAAGGAAAGTTGTAGCTTGCTCTGTAGCTATGTATATTTTTTTAAAGCACTAAAACGAAGAGAAGAACTGCTATCAGTTTACATGGAAAACTTAAAGTAATTTCAAGAAGAACATTTTGTTATGCAAATATTTTCTTTCATAATTTTCAGTAGAAGCGCCGAGCGCGTGTGTGTTCTACTTTTGTTCTTGACTCAATGAAGAGAGGTCGGTAGCTTTGCAATTTAACTATTTGAGTTTGAGTTTGAGAGTTGTCCCTCTCATCCCACATAGTACCGGTAAATTTTAAGATGATCCAGTGTGTGTGTGTGTGTCAGTGTGTGTGTGTGGGGGGGGTGGGGGGGGGGGGATTGAGGAAGGGGCGAAGGAAAGAGGCAAAAGGGAAGTGGGAGAGTGAAGGGGATGAGGTAGCAGAGAAAGAATGGTGGAGAGGTGTGTTTGAGTGAGCGTGTGTTCATATGACGTTTTGGCTTTTTGTATTGGTGAAAATGATTGTTTTCCCCAAATGATTGTTTTCCCCCTTGTCTATAGGGCTCTAGCGCTGAATGGACTCTCTCTCTCCCTCTCTCTCTCTCTCTCTCTCTCTCTCTCTGTCTGTCTGTCTGTCTGTCTGTCTGTGTCTCTCTGTGTCTCTGTCTCTGTCTGTCTTTCTGTCTCTCCTTCTCACTGTCTGTCTGTCTGTCTGTCTGTGTGTCTCTATCTCTCTATGTCTGTCTGTCTCTGTCTCTGTCTCTGTCTGTCTCTGTTTCTGTCTGTCTGTCTGTCTGTCTGTCTCTCTCTATATCTGTCTCTGTCTCTCTCTGTCTCTCTGTCTGTCTCCCTCTATTCTGTCTGTCTGTCTCTGTCTGTCTGTCTGTCTGTCTCTCTCAGTTCTGTGGGGAGTCATTGGGACTCTACACTGATGAACAGTTCACCAATTCCCCTAGTTGCATCAGCTGTGTGCCAAGGCCTGAGTGTCTCCACATGAGTTCCCTGTCCACTCTGCAGTGTTGTCAGTCTGTCGCTTTTTTCTCGTTTGTTAATCTTACCCTCCATATCCCTGCCTGGACATTTCCTCAGGGATTATTCTAGCGAGGCCATTGGATCTTATTACATAGCCGGCTGTAACAACGTTTCTTTTTTTTTTTTACTGACTAGTAACAGAAAATATTTGTAGGGCCCAACGTGCTGCCTGATTGTTGGATTGGCGGATCCAGGATCTGTTCAACCTGACAGACGTCTGCACTCTCCAGTGTCCTTCTGATCTTTCCGGCTTCACTGTCTGCGCCCCCTCCTATCCATCCCATTCCCCATGGCATTAACCTCTAGTCGTACATTTCGGCTCCTCTATAAAGCGCCACAGCCAGATTTGCCACAGAACCCAGTGATCAATATTGAGTCGTTAACAGTCAACCTACTGAAAGAGATGTTGCACTGCTGCCGAGCCACTGGTTGTGTCCAGAGGGTCTGTTCTGACCCAGCATATGCAGAACACAATCCACACTCATACTAAGCCACCCATTCACAGCAACAAATATTTTGATGTGGAGAGAATACAGCTGAGGGTCTTCCTCTGGAAGACACTATCATGTCCACCCAACACCAGTGTCCCTGAATTTGCCAATACCGGTCATTTGGACATGAACATACCACAGGGATGGACGTGAAGAGAAAATTGCCAACAAGATCTTCATGACAGTCACAGACTGAGTGACTTTGTATTAAAAGGTGATCATTGAGAATAATTATGACAATGAAGAAAGTCCCATTCTGCTGTCACACTACCTGAGAGACTTTGTGTTTTCAGATATTGAAATCGTACAGGAAAAAAGAACGTTTTGGGGCGCGTTTCTGTACGCTTGCACTCGTGTGTGTGTGTGTGTGTGTGTGTGTGTGTGTGTGTGTGTGTGTGTGTGTGTGTGTGTGTGTGTGCGTGCGTGCGTGCGTGCGTGCGTGTGTGTGTGTGAATACTCGTTGTCCTTTTGTCTGTTTTATTGGTGTGAAATGTCTGAGTTGTTTCACATCAAACTGAGCCAGGCGCCTTAAGGTGCAATTTGAAAATCAGGTTAGTGTGGAAACCATAGGGTAGGCTTCTATAGGAGGCCCTGGGTAACGATTTCTCCACAGCTTTCCCAGTCGACTGATTGGATTATGATTTATCAAGAAAGCCATGATTAGCACTATCACAGTATCGCAGTTTATATCCACTTTTACAACATACATTACCTGAATACGAGTGTTGTGATGTAATGATGTGACAATGGAGGTACTGATACTAATTGCATAATCAGCAATTACACATCCAATAACGGTATGTAATATCTATCATCATGAACATAATGGTGTTGATATGTATTACAATGATGAAAATAACGACGCAGAAGACGACGACGACGACGAAGAAGAAGAAGAAAGCAGAAGAATATCACAGGCACGATTCGCGATGAGTTATGCGCATCTGCTGTGTGTGTAGCCAGAAGGGTTTTTCTCTTCTTCATTTCCGCTGGTGAATTTTACTCACTAGCTAATGTTCGAAAACTGGACTGTTAGACTTGCACAGATCGAATATGACTGTGGAGGCAGGCACATCTGTTCCTTATGCTCGCTGTACCCGCTTGTTGGTCAGGTAGTGCTCGTTAATCCCCCATAGAGGGTAAGAATTTTTTTTCTAACCATGTGGATTCATTGTACGATAATATTAGTTAACTGATAGCGCTTTCTTTAAACATTTTAGATCAAAATGTTCAGACTTTCTAATATTTGCATGTGTTTTCGAAAGTGCTCAGTCAGTTTGCTCATTTGTGTGTGTTTTTGTGGAGTTGCACAGGTTTGGTCATTTCGATTCTGCTCTTTCTAATCTATCACTACTTTTGATGTTGAATAGTTGGTAGATTGGATATTGATGGTGTTGTTTACTTTGTAGGGGATTTTCGTCTGGGGTGCTGGCCAGGCTGTGTGTGCTCTGGTGGGAGCGTCAGAGTGGTCCTTCTTCCCCCTCCTGTGGTGTGGTAGCCTTCGTGGAGGCCAGGACTTGCCTTCTCTCCTCCAGTGGCCTTCATCTCCTCGACACACACTGTAGCCTGCCCACTTCCTGTGCGGCCATGTCTCCCTGGTGTCTTCCTTTCGGATGACTGACCGGTGCTCAACTGTTAGAGTTTTCATCCATTGTACCCAGTTGCAGGTGTTGGACCAGTTTTTCATCCATTGTACCCAGTTGCAGGTGTTGGACTGGTTTTCATCCCCTGTGCCCAGTCACAGGTGTTGGACCAGTTTCTTCTGTGCCCAGTCACAGCAGAGATATTGTGTGGAATGCCTTCAGTGCATTAGAATTTGAGGTCAGAGTGGTTTCTTTTCTCTCTCTCTCTCTCTCTCTCTCTCTCCTCTCTGCCTCTCTCTCTCTGTGTGTTCTTGTGTGTGTGCAGAGTGTGTGTGTGTGTGTGTGTGTGTGCAGGTCAACCCCAGCTTGGACAGCAACACACCTGACCTGTGATGTGATATCCAGAATCATATCCAGAAAGGCTTGAGTGATAATTTTCTGTGAGAAAGTAAACATCCTTTTTTTGTTGATGTGCATATTGTGTCATGTCATGAGTGATGATATGAATCCTTCTCCCTCTTGTTACTGTATTGTGTCATGGGTGAAACTATGAATTATTTTCTAGCCTAACAGGGAGTGTGGGTACACACGTATTTGATGAATTAGTTTACAGTTACATGTTGATGTTGTCCATGTGCTGAAAGAAAAAGAAAAATTCCATTTCATTGTTATTAAATGTGCACTCCTCGCTAGATTCCTGTATGTGCTGTTATGTTGTAGGGTGGTGTTAGTGAGTGAAAGTAAGATTGATCTGATAAAATTCACAAACAGCTTACACACATTCAGACATCCAGGAGACAGATATAACAGATCTTTTTGCAAGTACCCCACACTCCACTCTGTGACAAAGAAAAATAAGAAGAGGAGGAGGAGGAGGAGGATGAGCAGGAAGAAAGAAGAAGAGAAGGAGGAGGAAGAAGAAGAAAAAGAAAAGGAGGAGGAGGCCAACGACGACTTAAATGATGATGATGATGATGATGATGATGATGATGAAGAAGAAGAAGAAGATGATGATGATGATGATGATGGTGGTGGTGGTGGTGGTGGCGGTGATGATGATGATAATGATGGTGGTGGTGGTGGTGGCGCGTTGATGATGATGATGATGATGATGATGATGATGACATGCAGTGATCAGACTCTGTAAGTTGACTTGACACGGGCATGTGTGTCACACCATGACTCCCTGTCCAAGGCCACCCTACAGGGTTCAGTGGAGGGTGAACGTCCCAGAGACATGCCCATGCAGTCTTTGAGGGACACACATGAGGGACTGTACTTCTCACAGCAACTGTATCTGAGGCTCAGCATGGTTCTTGTAGTGGAGTCTGGTACGTGGCAAATCTATTCCGTCATATTATCAGGGGAAAGAACTGGGTAAGACCTGATGGTGAACAGACTGAGCATCGTATGTCTGGTGTGTGTGTGTGTGTGTGTGTGTGTGTGAGAGCGCGCGCGCGCGCGCGCACGCGCGTGCGTGTATGCGTGTGTGTGTGTGTGGACACTGAACATTTTTGATGTCATTAACGATACAGTCTAGGTAACATGGATTGAGAGAGGGGAGAAGGGGGAGTTGGGCAAAACAAAAGGCAGATATGGCAAACAAATTTAACGTGAATTAGACCAGTACAGAGCTTGTATTCTAAGCATAGTCAGCCTGAATACCAACTATCCAGTGTTATGCAATCTCGAAGAATTCACAATGCGTTGAGAACTAAAATCAAAATGTCTTACTGTCTCCTTCGAATTTCGTTCAATCCTGTATTCACATCAGTTTCAGTTTTATTTCTTTGTTTAAATGATCAACGCCTCTGCAATATACCTTGCGCGAGATTTACCTGTCATAGTCGTTGTTCAACATCAGCGTTCTGTGTCCCAAGTTTAGCGATATTCTTTTTCATATATTTTCCAGTAATAGTATTGCATTCTTTACAATGAAACAGAAATGCAATTCATCCTCCCTAAAGAACTACACGATGGGCAAGGCGACGATGTGGATGGTTCGGTGTGGAATCATTTTTATGGGCGTTTCAGCCAAGAGTGCCAAGTGTGATCTCAGGCTGGCAAAAACACATTCTATGCCACATGTTCGTCATTCTCTGTTTCAAATATGCTGTTAACGCTATAAAGCCGATTATGTCTTCCTGTACCTCCATTCAGAGTATCAGTTTTGTTTATAAGGGGCTTTTGATCTGTCTGTAACAAAAGTCCAAATCTATGTACAGTACTTCAGATATTCTTCATATGGTATACCCAATTTTTTGCTCCGTTCATATTCATTTAGTAACATTTTATACGCCTGTTTACAGAGTTTTTAGACGAGTAACCTTAGTGGATTTCACCAGTATTTTACACATTTGACAGAACGCCTAATGTATAACGGGCGTATGCCTGTTTCACTATATTCTACTGTGTTTAAAGGACGCTATGGAACATAAAAAAAAAAAACGTTTTCAGAGTATATTGCAATCAATACAATTGAGGTTACGTGAAGCTATTATAATTTCTTTTACCCCATTTATTCCTTTTCTACAGTTCCCTGATTTGAAGCTCAGCGTTATAGTGAACAATATTCTTAAATCTGTCTGCGAATTGCTATTTTTGTAGCACTGTAGAATCATTTTTTTTAATGACAGGAGGGATGACCAACCTTTCTTAACATAATAACTTCACTTTTCTCAAAGTTCTTCTTCTTTTTTGCCTCTTTTTTCAATTTGTTTGATTGATTATGTAAACCTGCAGCAGTGCTAGACAGTAGTATTACATTAATTGCGAATAACATTAGAACAAATTCAACTGCTCTTGGAATCAAATTGAATACCATCTTTTCCTTTCTGCTTACCTCTACTGTCAATTCATTAACAAATCCTAAAACATGAAAGGGCTTAATAAACATCCCTGCTTCACTCCCTGTGGACAGTCCGAAACGTCTGAGAAATGACAACTATCATCCAAGCTTGCTACTACAGGAACAGGAACACCATGAAGTTATGTGCCACGTGCCATCTGCTCCACGTTTATGTAAAGTACTCCACAACATGTTTCCAGTCACAGTCACAACCTTTCTAAAGTCCACAAAGGCAAAGTCACACGCCTTTCTGAAGTCCACAAAGACAAGTCACAGGCCTTTCTGATGTTCACAAAGGCAAAGTCACATTCCTTTCTAATGTCCACAAAGAGTAGATGGTGGTTCATCATCTTCTTGGTTGAAGGAACAAGAACACTATGAAGTTATGTGTCACGTGCCATCTGCTCCACGTTTATGTAAAGTACTCCACAACATGTTTCCATTCACAGTCACAGACCTTTCTAAAGTCCACAAAGGCAAAGTCACACGCCTTTCTAAAGTCCACAAAGACAAAGTCACAGGCCTTGCTAATGTCCACAAAGGCAAAGTCATAGGCCTTGCTAATGTCAAAAAGGCAAAGTCGCATGCCTTTCTTCTTCTTCTTCCTCGTTCACTATCCTGTTAGATGAGCAGCCCGGTGTCCTCGATGAAAGCTGCTGTCCATCGCATTTCCTCCAGGGTGCCGTATAGCTTGGCTTCCACTGCTGTCGGTGTTGGCCAGTACTTTCTCCTGGATGCTGCATACGTCGTACGGACTTGAAGGATGTGGCCAGTTGTCATTGGTCCCTCATCACAAGGGCACTCTCCACTCTGTCCAATGCCAAATTTTGTGTGTGTGGTGGAGCAGGCGATTGTGTCCAGTCCTCAGGCGGAAGATCTTGACCTTTTCCCATTGTCCCAGCAAATGGTATGTGTCTTCTGGGTTGTATTTGGGATGCAGGAGGCGCCTTTTTATTTCTTGCTGTGCCTTGATGATTGTCCTAATTTCATCGTATGACACCAGGTTGTTGGCCTGCTCCTTCTGTGCAGTCTTTTGCCAGAATGTCCGCTTTTTCGTTGCCTCTGATGCCACAGTGTGCTGGTACCCATTATATCACCACTTTCTCCACTCTGGCACTCAGAGCAACAAGGACTGAAGTGAGATGGTTCTGTTCTTTGAAGCGGGAGTACTTGAGGGCTTGGAGCTAGGAGAGAGCATCAGAGAACACCACCACCTGCCCTGTTGTTTTTGTGGAGTTCTGCAAGACTGTTGTGGCTGCCTCACAGAGGGCTTCTCGCTCAGCTCGGGAAGTTGGTGGAGTATTTTCCTGTTGGATTGCAATTTCTTCATCTCTGTCTTTGTATCAGAGGAAGATTCCAGCTCCACCACCCCTCATTGCTTCTGTGGTGGAGCCATCTGTGAAGACATGGGTCCAGTCTTCCTGGGGGTACTGGTTGCAGATGTACTCCATGGCCAGGGCCTTTCTTTGGGTGCCTGACTGTGTTCTCTCTCTCTTCTCCACTCCGGGAATGCTGGTGACGACTGTTGAGAACACCTGCCTCTTCCAAGATGGGTGGGTGACATTGCCGGGACAAGCTTTGCTTCGTGTTCCATCAAGACTGGGGATTGTCTTTCAAGGCGTCTTGACTGGTGGATGAAGCTGCCTCTTTTCAGCCGGCTCTTGGTGGGTCTGCTCATTCTGTCGTTCATTGGATGGTTTTCAAGGCGTTTGAATTTTGCTGCTTGGATGAGGATCTTTATGTCCCTTCTGTCCTCCAATGACTGTAGCCCAGTGGTCTCCTCCATCTTCAGGATTGGAGTGGATCTCATGGCGCCAATTATGACATGCTGAGCTTGGTTCTGTATCTTATTGAGATGGTTGAGGTTAGACTTTGCAGCTGATGCCCATGCTGACGACGTCCCGTACTCAACTACAGGTCGGACTCTCCCTGTATATAGTCTCTTCAGGATACGTTCGTCAGCCCCCCAGTCCATCCCCGCAAGTTTCCTCATGATTGCCAGTCTCAACTTGGCCCTGCTACAGCATCTGGTGATCTGCTGTTTCCAAGTGAGCCTGTGGTCAAAGGTCACTCCCAGGTAGGTAGGTGTGGGTTCCTCTACAAGCCTTTGGTTGTTCAGTGTCAGCTTCGCCTCTTGCTTCTTGCTGGATGGGCTGAAGACTGTGTAGGTTGTTTTGCTTGAGTTGACAGAGACAAGCCATTCCTTGGTCCAGTCGCTGATCTTGTTGAGCGCAGTCTGGAGGTGTACCTGTGTTGAAGTGCACCGAAGTACCAGGTCACCTGTGCAGATCGCTCCTCTGACCCCTTTCGGCAGTTCTCTGATGATGTCATCTATGAAGATGAGGAACAGTGTTGGCGAAAGGACTCCTCCTTGTGGTACTCCCTGTCTCAGCACCTTCTTCTTGCTTTTCTGGCCCTGAATCTTGACTCTGGCTTGGCGGTTGTGTAGGTACTGGCTGCTGATCCAGGTGTACATCCTCCCAGACACACCACATCGCCGTAGTTTGAGCCTAAGTCCGTCCTTCCAGACTTTGTCGAACGCCTTCTCCATGTCAATCCAGACATCAAGTGTGTTCTTCTTTTCTTGGAAAGCGTCCTCAATGCTTTGCGTGATGAATGTGATCTGGTCTTCTCTGTTGATCTGTGTTGGCGGAAGCCTGCCTGTTCAGGGCTCAGCAGCTGATGCTCCTCAAGGTGCCAGACAAGCCTTGTGTTGACAAGTCTCTCCATCAGCTTTCCTAAGCAGCTTGTAAGGCTGATGGGTCTGTAGCTGTCAGCGTTCGACTTGTCCTTTCCCTTTTTGTGAATGGGGATCATGTTTGTTTCCCTCCAACACTGTGGTACTGATCCTGTCTTCCATGGAGTTAAAGGTTTTTTAAAGGACTGCCTTGCTCTTCATCCCAAGATGCAGAATCATTTCATTTGTGATTCCGTCTGGTCCAGGTGACTTTTTCAGATTGAGGCTCTGCAACGCTTCATCCAGCTCTTTCTCTGTGAAAGCTGTGATCATGACTTCCTCTTGGGGCTCGTCCTCATGAAGTTCACCTTGGGCTCTGTGCACTGCAGCTCTATGTTCAGGAGGGATTTCTAGGTTGCTAATGTTTTCATAGATGTCTCTGAAGTGGTCTGCTGCTTTCTTTCCAGAGAACTAATTTCCATTCTCTTGTATTGTTATTGTGGTGTGACTTGTTGTTTCATTACAGAGGGTTCTAGCCAGTTTCCACAGCTTGCTGCCATCCCTGTCAAGATTTAGGCTTTCAGTTTTTCTCTTGCCAGCTTTTTCTTGCAGCTTGTGCGCAGGACAGCTTGTATCTGGCAGTTACTTCCTTCAGCGCTATGTTGTTGTTCTCCAGTGGTGGCTGCTTTTCTGCTCGGTCCCTGGTTTCCGTAATGGCATCTTCCAGATTCTAGAGTTCCTCCATTCAGTAGGGATTGTAGTCTTTACGTGCTCCTCTTGGGATGGATTCTGTAGCAGCTTTCAAGATGGCCTTTGTGAAGTCTTGGACCATCTTGTTTGAGTCCTTCTGCCTGATATTGATTGGCTTTGTGTATGTATCTGTGAGAGTCTCGAAGAAAGTCCAGTCCGCCTTTCGATAATTCCTGTGGGGAAAACACTTTGCTTGTGGAGACTGTCAGCTGAGGTTGATAGAGAGTTTGATGGGCTTGTGGTCACTTCCTCCAAGGGACTGTTCTTGTGGTCCTGACGAACAGGTCGTTGGTGGCGAACGCTAGATCTGGTGTTGATGTGGTCATTCACCGTCTAGAGTAGAAGGTGGGTTCATCATCTTCTTGGTTGAAGGAACAAGAACACCATGAAGTTATATGTCACGTGCCATCTGCTCCACGTTTATGTAAAGTACTCCACAATGTTTCCAGTCACAGTCACAGACCCTTCTAAAGTCCACAAAGGCAAAGTCACACGCCTTTCTAAAGTCCACAAAGACAAGTCACAGGCCTTTCTAATGTTCACAAAGCCAAAGTCACAGGCCTTTCTAATGTCCACAAAGGCAAAGTCACAGGCCTTGCTAAAGTCCACAAAGGCAACGTCACAGGCCTTGCTAAAAACCACAAAGGCAAAGTCACAGGCCTTGTCTAAAGTCCACAAAGGCAAAGTCGCAGGCCTTTCTATGTCCACAAAGGCAAAGTCACAGGCCTTTCTAAAGTCCACAAAGGCAAAGTCACAAGCCTTTCTAAAAGTCCACAAAGGCAAAGCCACAGGCCTTTCTGAAGTCCACGAAGGCAAAGTCACGTGCCTCGCAAAAGTCCACAAAGGCAAATTTGCAGGCCTTGCTAATGTCCACAAAGGCAAAGTTGCAGGCCTTGCTAATGTCCACAAAAGGAAGTTCACAGGCCTTGCAAAAGTCCACAAAGGCAAAGTTGCAGGCCGTTCTAACGTCAACAAAGGCAAAGTCACAATCCTGTGGAAAGTCCAGAAAGGCAAAGTCAAAAGCTTTTCTAAAGTCCAGAAAGGCAATGTCACAGCCCTCGCTTAAGTCCACAAAGGTAATGTGCGATTTTGTATTTTTCAGTAAATGTGATTAAATCAGTGCAGAAAGAGTGAAAATATGGTCGATGGTGTCATATCCTGATTGAAACCTGCTTGTTCTTGAATTATTTCATCCTTCCTTACGTCACATGAACTTTATTAACGATTATACTTTGTAACAATACTTGTGTGCCACTCCACGATAGTTTTATGGGTTATTTGGATCTTACATTTTATGAATGGAATGATGTTGGATTTGGCCCAAGTTTCTGGGAAGATCCCATCGCTAAATAATCTGTTGAGTAAAAGCACTGGGAAGTCTGTGGTGACCGAATTTTGCATGTGTCAACGTTTCACTCAAACGTCTATCTGTACCTGCACTTTTTTCCTGACTTAGATTTTGTTTGCTATCAATCACTTCATTTCTGAAAATTGGATCATTAAGTAAAGGTTCCTTTAAGTCTCGAGCACCTTCACGTACTCTGTTGTTCTCATTTTTGCAGCCTTAAAACTTATTAGAAATAAAAAAAAAACAATATAAATAAGTGATCTATTCATTGATCTAATTGTTGTCCAAAATAGACTTGGATTTCTGACTGATTTTTTTTTTAGATTTCGTGGTTTTGATTCTCAAATTTACGTTTAAAAAATCTTTTGCCACCCATATTCCTTTATTTCGTGTACAAAATCTTCCGTGTAATACTATTTGATCACCATTGCTTTCATTGTTTAGAAGGCCCTTAACTACTTCATTACCAGTATCATCCAGTATCATTTCACAATCACGATCCAACCACTCTTTGCATTCTTTCCTTTTATTATCAACCAGCCGAACCACCAACTCCACAGAATGCCCGTGAAAATACATCAACGTTGATATCGATATATACATATAACATATCCAAGGTTTTTTGTAGGCATTCTTCGAGGTCGTTACTTTCAAGTTCACGCTTGTAGCATTCCACATTTTTTAGGACCACACGATCCGTTCTTTGCCTTTCTCTGATGGAATATCTTCTTTCATGCCCAACGTATGATATGCCCATCCCTGACATGGCCCTTAGCGGTCGGCTGGGCTATAAGCAACATTACCTTACCTTGCCTAATATATGTTTTAATTTCATTTCGGCTGGCAAATGCCAGGAGAGTAACTTAATCCAACACACACAGTGCATTTATCAACGAACATTCAGAAACAAGAAATTAATCAATGACACTACATCCTTAGAGTGAAACCAGGGAAAACACTTATGGCCACCGTAACAGAATCCATTCAAAATTAAAAGATCGAATTAAAAGCAATGGTCCAACCTGGATTTTCCATAACTATTAATAGAAACATCCGTAGAGCAACGCATATTCACGACGTCTTTACCCATTCATTCCAAACTCAGATATATATTTGTCCATATCCTTATTCACAACCTCTTTTTTGGGTTTAAAACTCCCCATACTATCATATACACATTTTCAGTCTGAATAGATTGTAGATTTTCTTCTAACATCATTATACAGTCCTTTAAACCCAGTCCTTCATATAGTTGGCCTTCTCGTACTATATAAGTCGCAACCAATACAACGTATTCATCCATGATGAAGACACATTCATCAACTCTAACTGCAACAGCATTTTCATCATCAACAGTGATTGCTGTTCACAGTACAGCCACTGCACGTGTCACGGAGGCCACTCTGATCTGTCAGCAGTTTTTCTTCTGCCACTGGCTTCATTTCGTTTTGCCCGTTTGTATCTTTTGAGGAAGCATCATGCCACTTTTCACAGCTCTTGACTGGTCCTGTTTGTTGGAATAACGTGGGTAGCGCAGGGGAAAAGTTCGTATTTACATTGTACCCCCCCCCTCCTCCACACACACACACCCACACCCAGACACCCAGACACCCACACACACACCCCACACACACACACATACACACAGGCGCGCGCGCGCACGCGTCTGTTTTTTTTTTAATTTTGTTTGTTTTTTGTTTACATTTTCAATGTCCCTTCTCCTCATGCAAGTCAAAAACAAATTTAGCAAGTGATCGTTCTAATGCCACCCCCGATTGATTTTATCACACGCAACTGTTTGATACATCAATGGAGAATTGCATCCTTTTTGCGATTCCTGTGAAGGTTTCCTGCACAGTTATCAGCTGCTGTAAGCATTGGTTCATTGAAAAGTTGAGCTGACCACTCTTACTCTTGGCACCTATTTACTTCCCTTTTTATTTGATACATACTCGGGCCCACACTCAAAGATGTATCCATTCACAGTCTTAAAGAGGTGTCCTCAGGCACAGACTCAAAAGGTATCCTCAGACACAGCTCAAAGAGGTATCCTCCGACATAGACTCACAGACGCGCTTTTATATTATTACCTACACGACTTAATTTCATTTTTGTAATAACTTATTTCTGTATTGTCCTTTCTTCTCCTTTCGAGTTTCTACCATTCACTCGCTACGTTGGGAGAGTGTTGGTGCAAGATTTTTTTTTTTTTTTTGGTGGCAAGAGATACCATATAATTGAAAAATTAACTAGACTTACGTAGAAAGGTGACGTTTAATTTGAATTTTTAGAGCTTATCGTAAGTAGGTAGGAGTTACGCGAGTATCAGCGTGCGTGTTTAGAGCCGCGAGTAGTCACAATATACTTTGGGAGGGGTGTAGCCGGCCGTTTTTGTCCGACCCGGCCGTTTTGTCCAACCCCGGACAAAACGTCTTAAACCCGGCTGCTTTGTCCGACTTTCAATCTTTTGTCGGACAAAAACGGCCTGGTTTGACAAAACGGCCGGTGTCGTATACCATACTGTCGCTCATAAAATCGTGTCGCAGCGACAGTAGTTCCCGGGAACTACCTGCAGCTGGTTCATGAAAAATTATCACTGAACGACTGCATTTATAAAAATTGGTAGCGTGAAAGGATTCATTAGAAATGTCCATAGAATCGTGTCGTTACCTGAAAATAAAATCATGTCGCAGCGACAGCATTTCATGCAAAAAAAATTAACGCTGCCGTAGAAAAGTTGTCGTACTGAGACAGCATTTCCCGTAAAAAAAATCGACGTCGAAGACATGTTCGGTCTCTGCCCCAACTCTACCCCCACCTCCCTCTGTCATGGTTTCACGTATCAGTTGCCCCATTGTCTTTCTGTCTGCGATTTTATTTGTGTCTGCTTGACTGTCGGTCTACCTTTCTGTCTCTATTTGTTTTCCTCGCTCATTCTCTCTATGTATCGCTGTCTGTTTGACTCTCTTTGGTTTCACTCTGTCCATCAAACTGTCAGTTGGTCTCTGCCTTTCCCGCCCTCTCCTGCCCCCCCCCCCCCCACTTCTCTCTCTCTCTCTCTCTGTTCTCTCTCTCTCTCTCTCGCTCTTTCTCTGGACGTGCAAGCATGTGCGCGTGTATGTGGAAAGAGCGTGACGGTGTGTGTGTGTGTGTGTGTGTGTGTGTGTGTGTGTGTGTGTGTGTGTGTGTGTGTGTGTGTGTGTGTGTGCTGGCTGGATCACAAAATCACAGAGATGGCAAAGCATCTTGTTATTGTGTGATGATGATGATGATGATGATGATGATGATTCACAAAGGGCTAATTGTGACTTATATAAAAGGGCCCTACACAGTTTTTCCTTTCTATGAAAGAGTAAGTAACAATGGTTAATGCAGAGAGCTCTACTCACTCGTTTAAAAGTAAGCAGAAAGGGACCCCTTGTAAAAAAAAAAAAAAAAAAAGTATAACCAACTAGGATGCAATAAACAATTCTCCAATGAAAGATGTTTTAGCCTTCAGTTACGTGTCTTGTCCAGAAATGTGGGACCTACTTGAAAGGTTAGTTACTTTCGTTTGTTACCCTGTAAGGGAAGATTGGTTAATGCGGGCCAGTAGATAAACTGGGCTGATGCTAATTTGAGAAAATTATGATGAGAGAAGTTCAGATCTTTTGTGTGCTACATTGTCAGCATGCATAACTTCCTCTGCTAGAAAACCATGGCTGGTCGCGGGACAGGATACCAACAGTAAGCATTAGAAACATTTTGTACTGATAATTCTTTACCTCTATGCTTCTGTTAAATCAAAGGCATGGCTAAAATAATAGGAATTGTTTGCTTTCCGTTTCAACGAATTCTAACGCCCTTGAAACAAAAATCAGAGTAATATTTTGATGTGCTGTCATGGAAGAGGATTTGTAGTGACCATGGTCAAAATGGATAAGATGAACTCCCCCCTATTGGGCTAAGTTGAACCACTAGCTCAATTAAGCCTACTGTGATCAGTTTATACCCACTTCATCAGACGTGGATAGTGGTGGGTTTTTTTCAGTGATCAGTAATTACTGATAGAACCTGTGTGTGTGTGTGTGTGTGTGTGTGTGTGTGTGTGTGTGTGTTCGTGCGCGCGCGCAGTTTTAAGAAGAAACATATCCAAATATTGACGGTGTTTTGAATGTTTCTTTTTGTTTTCGAACATTATTCGTTTGTCTTTTTTGAAAGAAGCCATCCAAA
This sequence comes from Conus betulinus, assembly GCA_016801955.1. Taxonomy (NCBI): domain Eukaryota; kingdom Metazoa; phylum Mollusca; class Gastropoda; order Neogastropoda; family Conidae; genus Conus; species Conus betulinus. The sequence goes on from JADBJO010022105.1 coordinate 17,991, forward strand.
GCAAAAGATAATTTATATAAATGTGTTATGTTTCACATTTTGAACATGATTATATTTAGGCCTTAGTGTGCCTTAAAACGGGGCGTAATGAAAGAAAACCCATTTTGAACATTACGTTCTGCATTTTTTCTGCGTTGTTTATTTCATTAAACTGGATAAAAGCTTTAGAAAAGAAATCGATGATCCTTTCAACCAAATACTATGTTAAATGATTTCAAGTCACGGCTTCCTGGGAGCTTTGAATTCCTTAAAAGGACTGCAGTAAAACAAAGCCAAATGATGCCTGAAGCTCTACATTATGGCCTCTGATAACTTTTGGGTTACTTGTGACTAAATGGGTTACTTTGACTTGTTTGTATATTCATGATTTTAAGTGCCCTAGAAGCACTGCAATTAAAGCAAGGCAGCTGAAACTGTTCTGCAATTTGGCATGTATTAGCTTTCACATTCTATTATGTTTGTGTTTCTGTTCTGACAGTTAAGGATAAATCATTTACTCTTTAAGTTTAGTTTAAGAATGTGTTGAGACCTTAGGCGCCTTTAAATGGATTATGGCCAACAGACAAACAATATGGTTTGGGTTTATGAATAATGCGTGTCGGTTAACATAAGCCCGTGGCCCCAAATTTACCGCTCCTGGTCCATTTAACCCGAAATGATGTCTAAAGTGGACTTCCTTTTCTTTAAGACTTTTACGATTTCTTATATAGAACTTTTTGAAATAAAGAAAGCCATTTGATGCCTGTACTATATGAAGCTCTTACGGTAAGCTTTACAAATAATTATCCTTGAGTGAAGTAAAATCAATGAAGGGGGTAGGGTTGCATTTCTTGGTGCTTCTAACTTACCCAGTCTTCTTCCCCCACTTTCGTTGTGCTGAATGTCCTAGGCCTACGATATTGATAAAAACTTCACATTTCGCTGCACACACACACACACACACACACACACACACACACACACACACATACACACACACGCGCGCGCGCGCATTCACAAACGCACACACACACACGCACACGCAAGCACGCACGAAGGCGCGCACACACACACACACACACACACACACACACACACACACACACACACACACACCACACACACACACACACACACACACACACACACACACACACACGCAAGCACGCACGCACACACACACACACGAATGGAATTTTGACTTTCGTCAAAAACATTTATGATAAAAAATCACTTGCGACGATTTTTTATTCCATGGCAGGCTGTATTATTTCCTGTGATAATTTGACGCTCAACCGACGCGACGTTTTTCTTACTTTGCAGAAAAAATGGTCGCTGTGAAATATTAACGCTGCGACCATATTTCACAGGAAATGTTAACTCTAGCAGTAAGATTTCACGTGAAAATGTGTTGCAAGCGACATATTCACTGACTACAATATTTCACAGTGTCCTGTAGACAAAAAAAAAACGGTCGCAAAATTTCGAGTAACGGTATTTTTATGGACAACTACAATATTTTTTATGGGACATTTCTCGTGAAAAATGGTCGCGCGCGATAATCTTTTCCAGAAAATATTGTCGCTGCAACAATATTTCACGTGAAATGCTATTGCAGCGATAGAATGTCACGGCGACAATGTTATATACGACACCGGCTCTAAATAAGCGGCCGTTTTGACCGATATATTTTCAAATTGTTCTTGCCCAGTTTCACTGGCAAAAAAGTATAAATTCGTCGCGCGGTTTTTTTTTTTTTTTTTTTTTTTTTTTTTTTCTGTCTGTCCCGAGGATATCTTCCGAACGGAAAGTCGGAGTCGCGTCAAAATTGGGGGTGCGTCAAACCCAACGGTTTGACACAGTCACCTCAAATTTTGTATCGTGATGTACCACCTGTCTCTCTCTCTCTCTGTCTCCGTCTCTGTCTGTCTCTGTCTCTGTCTGTCTCTGTCTGTCTCTCTGTCTCTCTCTCTCTCTCTCTCTCTCTCTCTCTCTCTCTCTCTCTCTCTCTCTCTCTCCTACAGCCAAGTAAAGAAATCACGAGAATAAGACCTACTCGATAGTCATGGCCCCTGACGGCCAGTGGTCAGCTTAAGACGCCAAATTGGCCACCTGGGGGCATGACGGCTGCCTGTTTTTTTTTTTTTTCCACGTTATTTCTTTACTTGGGGGTGGGGAAAAAAAGACAGAACGCGACGAATTTATACTTCTTTGCCAGTAAAACATCGGACAAAACGACCAATAAAAAAACGTCCGTTTTGTCCGACAAAAGATTGAAAGTCGGACAAAACAGCCGGGTTTTAGCCGTTTTGTCCGAGGTTGGATAAAACGCCGGCCGGGTCGGACAAAACGACCGGCTACAAGGGTGAACAAACTGTTCACTAGATTCACTGTTCATAGTGGTGACTTTGAACATTCAGAGCCATACATAGGGAGGGCAAATAACTCCACCCTTCTTACGATAGGCTCTAAATAATTGAAATTAAACGTCACCTTTCTACGTAAGTCTAGTTTATTTTTTCAATTATTCATCGCCTCTCTTCGGTCATACAGTGTCACGGAAGATTTTAGAGCATCTACTGACTGCGCAGCATTTCACATAATTGCAAAAACCAATTGCAGTCATCAATTCATGTACATCCATTCAATCTGATTCAGTACAGGTGAATATTACCAAATATACCATGTTGGACACAAACTTGAAACACATGCTAACTGCAGTGCCTACTGGCCTGCATTCAAATGCAATTAAATGCAGAACATTTGCAAACACATTCCCTGGGAAGTCTGAAATTTGCCAAGTACAAACTGTACAGAAGTCACGACTTCTTAACAAACTTGTCCAATACTGCCTGTCCAAATTAGGTTTAGACAGTACCGCTTTCCTATAAAACGTGGTGAAGGTATTTTCTGCCGACCATCCAGCCACTTTGAGGATGGTGGCAAGGTTCACATCTTCACTTGCAACAACTGAACAACTCACGGCACGCGTTGTGTGTGCACCATGTGTCTCTGTGTCCACTCCTTAAAGCCAGCACTTGTTTGACCCACCGAGAAAATGTGTTTTCTGGAAATAGGAGCGTGTGGTCTATGGATAGCAATAAAGAGTTCTGGCCCTTTCTGAGTGCTTCAGTTTTCTTCAGATACAGTTGTATGTGCGTCACTAAGCATAATTTGGTGTTTTGCGAATAGGCTAGAATTTCTGCTGGTTCTGTGTGGCTGCCTGGCTTAATGTTTTGTGATTACTAGAAAACTGTAAAATACACTTCCTTTCACCGACATGCACATCTGTAGTTTTCAGTAGATGAAGAGCATGGCCTCTGCCCAGTAAGACGTGCCATTACAGTTACTGTTTTGAATGTCAGTTGTTTCAAATCCACAGTATCTACATCTGGAAGTGCGCACATTTAATCCAACACTAGACTAACATCCCAAGTGCGTCAGTACCTTGGCAGTGCAGGTCTTTCCTCAAAAACCCTTTTGACAAGCCTGCAGATTTCTGGTAAATTATCTACGACTACTCCTTTCACTGGTGGCAGAAAAACTGATAATGCACTTCTTGCAGAATTTATAGCACTGTAGCTTGCCCCCTCTGAAAACATGGAAGCTAAAAAAATTTGCAACCTGTGGTGGTGTGGGCGATCTCACTGCCATACCACTTTTTGAGGCACATTTCATCCACCTACTAATGTATGTATTGTACGACTTTCTGGTGTTGGTCCCCCAGGAGCTCATGAGAAGATCTACTGTATCAGGGGAGAATCCTTCCTGCTCAAACGTGCTCCTGGTACACTGCATGCCAGAAGGTGTAGCTTTGGCAGCAGGCGGTTGAGTGCGACCCGGGTAGCTGGGCAGTGTGAGCAAGGCAGGTGTGCAGGGTAGACGGACTGGTTCCTGGGTCAGCATTTTCTGCACAACGGGCCACCAGACCTGTGTGTCCACAAGGGGGAGAATGAGCAGGCCTGTCGCTCTCTCCTGTATATCTTCTCTAAAACACTGGGCAGCAGGCTGAAAAGAGGAAAAGCATACCATTGTGGTTTTTCCCCAATTTAAGGAGAAAGCATCAACTGCATGTGCCTCTGGGTCAGCTCTATAAGAGACATAACAGTGATGCTGTTTGTTTATTCTGGAAGCCAACAAATCAATTTCAAAGGAAATCAGCAACTTGTTGACCGCATCCGTCAACACAGTACCGTCCAGTTTCCACTCTGCATCCACATTCATTTTTCTTGATTCTTCATCCACAGCTGTATTGTCTTTCCTTGGGATGTGGTATGCACTCAGCCATACATTTCTGTTCACAGCCCACTGCCAGATAGTGGCTGTCATCTCATTACAGCTGTCAGAGTGGGCTTGTGCCCATGTTGTTAATACAGGCTACTGCTGTAGAATTATCAATCAACAAAGCGCACGTGTTTTCCATCAAGATCTGCCTGGAAACACTTCAGTGCAAAATAAAATGCCTTCAGTTCAAGGTAATTAATGTGGAAGCGAGCTTCAACTGGTAGCCACAATCCCCCAGAGCTCTGTCTCACATGCACATCCCCAGCCTGTCATACTGGCCTCTGACGTCACCGTAACATCAAAATCTGGATGGGTAGTGTCATTGTAAGCAGTATCTATATTACTTACCCACCACTTAAGTTCTTCTTTAAATCGTGGAGTCAGTGTGGGTATATCCATCAAAATTTCCCTTTGTTTGTCTCAGTGCAACTTTGTTTGTTGCCTTCTAAGATACGAGCAGTGTTTCAGATTGTCTTTCCTTTCAGGTGTAAAAGTGACTGTCAATTGTTCTGGAATTAATAATCACCCCTAGATACTGAGTAACCTGGGTTGGTTTAAGAGCTGATTTTCTCGTGGTGTATAGTGAACTCCTGATATAGTAAACGCCGGAAATAGTAAACAGTGCTTACAGTAAACGTTTTTCTTGGTCCGGTCCCAGTCCTTCTTAGTCTCTGTTGATTTTAGCCGGAATAGTAAACATCGGAAATAATAAACATCCTTCATAGTAAACTCATTTTCAAGTCCCTGAAGCTTCCCACCGCCGGCTATAGTAGATTTTTTATGAGACTTACTTCCCTTTGACATGCTGTTATAGTGAACTCGGCAAATAGTAAACATCGTAATAGTAAACCACTGCTTACAGTAAACGTTTTTCTTGGTCTTGGTCCCAAGTTTTCCCTTTGACAAAACAATGACGCACAAACGTGTGACTCTGTCACTGAAAAGAAAAACAGATTTAATCAAACAAGCTGAAGAAACAACAAGAAGCAAAGCGAGTTAGACCTTGAGTTTGGAATTTCTGAAGCAACAGTTAGTGTGATTGTGAAAAATAGGGAAAGTTTGAAGGAAAAATTTTATAAGTGGGACTGCAATTCAAAATGCAAACATGACAGACGTGAACAATGCAGCCCGAGATTGAGAATGCCCTTTTGGACTGGTTCAAGAAAACAAGGGCGAACAGCATGCCTGTCTCCGCACTATTTTGAAACCAAAAGCACAACAGTTTACCAAAGATCTGGGCTTGACAGAGTGGTGTTGTTCTGAAGGTTGGATCAGGCGCTTTAACATACGCCACAACATTTTATACAGAAAAGTAAGTGGAGAAAGGAACAGTGTAGATGAATTGATCACAGATCTTTGTTTAGTAATGTCCTGTTGCCCACTCAAAAACTATGAGAAAAAGATATCCTCAACATGGATGAAAGTAGATTATTCTGGCGCATGCTGCCAGATCGCACACTCGCGTTTAGAAGAACAAGAAGTGTACACGTGTGTGTCATTCACTCATTGTGTGTGTCACCGTGTGTATGTGTGTGTGTGTGTGTGTGTGTGTGTGTGTGTGTGTGTGTGTGTGTGTGTGTGTGTGTGTGTTTCTCTCTGTCTCTCTCTCACTCTCTATCTATCTATCTATCTATCTATCTATCTATCTATCTATCAATCTATCTATCTATCTATCTATCATCATTCCATTTTTTTTTACTGGTTATGTGTGAACTTATTATTTGCTCTGTATGGGTGTCTGCACTGTGTGTGCGTCTTAGTGTATTAGTCATTGTGTGTGTCTTTTCAGTGTATGTCTGTGTGCATGTGCACATCATTATGTGTGTATGCAAGTGTGTATATCCATGTGTTTGCAAACTTGTGTATGTGTGTGTGTGTGTGTGTGTGTGTGTGTGTGTGTGTGTGTGTGTGTGTGTGTGTGTGTGTGTGAGTGTGCGTAAGTGTGTGTGCATGTGTGTGTGTTTGTGTGTGGGTGTGTGTGCGTGCGTGTGCGTGTGCGTGTGTGTGTGTGTGTGTTTCATGTGCTTTTTTTCTTTCTTTATTTCTAAGGACATCCATTTGATCTTTCTGAACGGAAGTGCGCACCACCCGCTAGTATATGATAGACGGGCACTCAGTTTAGAGGCCAATCCATTCGGAAATTAAATATAATACCGCTTATCTTTCACAGTAGACAGGTGTCGTCTTATGGTTACTGTTTAATGTCACTCTGTTGTCTCCTTTATTAACATCTGTTCCTAAATCAGCTTTTTTTTAATGTCCCCTCCTCTCCAAAGGTACAGTATGGGGTGCCCACATGATGAGATAAACAGTTACACACTCAACCAGTGATCTCCATATTTACTGAGTTTTGGTACATTGTACTGATGCGGGTAGATTATTTACTTACTCGAAAAGAAAAAAAAAATCAGGATAAACATGCATTAAGTTTGAATTTATGTGAAACATTGTGGGATATCATCTGCTTATTTCTTGCACTGACAAGCAGCAGGTGTATCATGACAATAATGGCACTCCTATGATGTTACTGACTAGAGAAGTGCAGGGAACAGAACCAGAACTTCTACATTCTCTTTGTTGGCCTGATAAAAGCTTTTGATACTGTCAGTAGTGAGAGTTTGTGGGTTATATAGGCCTACTGTCTAAACTCATCTGTCCACCGAAGTTTATCAGGATCATAATGATCCTTCATATGAAGTCTCACTTAGTAGAAAATGACGTGTCTGACCCCTTCCCAGTGTACAATGGAGTGAAACAAGGATGTGCCCTGGCACTGACTTTGTTTAGCATTATGTTCACCAGAATGTAATGGTTCTCTTTACTCTCCTGTATCAGTGCACCCCACTTCAGTCTGGGAAGCGCTCACTGTCACAGGTCAATGTGTGCTTAGTGCGTGTGTGTCCGTGTGTCTGATTCTCCCTGAAATATGGATGTGTGCTCAAGCTTTCCTACCACACACACACACACACTCAACTGCACATAGACAGTCAGGCAACACAACTGCAATTCTTTTCTTATTTTTGTCTGTGCTGCCTGGGCCATCCAACACATACAAAACATCATCACCAATAAACACAAATAACACACATGGAGCACACCCCAACTAGCGGTGTACAATATCAATATATAGGTATAGTTATATATCTGTCGCGCACGCCAACAGTCTGTCACAGGCACTGTCTACAAGCAGCACAGTCTGTAAGTAGGGTTGACACAGGTGACGAACAAAGTCGACGCGACGACACTGCGACTGTCAATAGGGGTAGTGAGTGACGATGGAACGATTGCAATGACGTCTGTCCACAAGGAAGTAACCACTTCCTACAAAAACTGAATTAACAGGAACACACTGGAGTAGCACTCTGCTACGTTTCAGGCTCCAACCTCCACTTCCAAGAGCTGTGGCTCTGCTACTATACAACAACAAGGATCTCACAATTCGCAGGAACGACGCTGACGCTGCAGGTCGTTGTAAACACACGCGGTGGTTCTGTCTCGGCAGGACCAGCGCAGGGCACAGCTGGCAAACAGGACTCGGACTCGAGCCCAAGGCGACGACTTCTCCTTCACAGAAGAGGCGCTGGCACAGCTGGCTTGTCGGGTCAATTCTGGCATACATTGGCCTCTCGCACACCCGGCACGGTGGAGAATGGGGGCACACATCAGGCCCCGAGCCCGAGGAAGGGACAACCAGTTCCAAACACACCAGGGACACAACCTGGGGAACTGAAAAAACTTCTTTGACTATCTAGTCTACTATCCATAGTCTTTAAATCACATTCACAGTTAATAACAGAGCGCTTTATCTACATCCAAAAGTCGACAAGGTTTCAATAAAAAGAGACACTTTATTTCTTTCAAAATTACTATCTCAAAAGTTCAACACGCCGAAACGTCATCTTTCTTCAAAAATCATAACCTTCGCGTTAGCGAGGAAAGACTACCATAGACTTCTCGTAATAAGCGACAGTATAACCAATGATTTCTATATGGACCTTCACAATGAGCAAAAGTATATTTAGTGTATCATTACCTTCTCTCATCATCTCGTTCATGACAAAGGTTTTGATTACTTCACAGTATCATAGCATAATGTTTTAACATTTTACAAGATGACTACTTCCCAAGAGAAAACGTTTTCGTTCATCTTTCTTTTTTCATTTTTTTAACAAAAGCAACTATTCCTCATTATCAATATCTATCTCACATACATGACACAATCTTTGCGCATTCTTATTTAACACCAGGTAGATGTTCACTATACACCACATAACATAACATAGCATAAGCTGGCTTTAAATAACTCTCAACATGATTTCTATTCATTCCTATCCATCAGTAATAAATGAGAGAAAGGTTATTCATCACTGGTATCCATCAGCAAAACATACATATGAGAAAGATTTCCATCTAGCTCCCCCACATCGGAATCTAGAAGGATTTCCGTGTGGCATCCCATAGTATAAACCAAAGGAACATAAACACACGACAGTTTCCATTGCTCATCTCCGGGCCTCACCATCGTAACCCTTTAGCAAAGAATAAACACAACTTTGTTTTTTTTTCCCCTTTTGAAACAATAATAAAGCATCACAGCATGCTTCCTCTTCTTTCTATCGGACGGAGGATAAACAATAATTTACTCCTACACCATAGCAAATTAAAAGCATAGCAAAGCAATGAATGTTTTCTATCCTTTCTTTAAAACAAACAAACAAACAAACAAAATCCTGCACTGGCGTTGAAGAAGTTACAAACGCCTAACCGTGGGGGAGAAACGATTTCGATTTCGACTCTCAATTTGTTAACTAACTGAACATACCTGGCTGTCACAACAACTAAACTGAGTCCCTCGTCGGCTGGGCTGGGTAGTTGAACTAGCCGGAATTTCTTCAGAGACTGGTTGGCCACCCGCGCTCACCAGACTTATACGGTGTAGAGGTGAACACCAGTTAACCACTTAACCAACCCGCTTTTCTAGCGGAGTTCTTGTAAAAACTGTGATCGCACAAAAAAACGGTCCGTCACAACTCTCAAGCAAGGAAACTGCGTCAAGTGCAGTAGTTGTCACGAAAGTAAGAATGAACAGAACACCAGAAACATGTAAAATGAGTGATAAACATTTCTAATATATGAATGATTAAATATTGCTCAAAGGTTCACTGTTGTACGTATACCATCCAATCATAACTTCTAAAATATACACCATACTACCTTAGGAACAGAATCAACAGTATATAGAGCAAGTACAACTATGACTGAATGAGACTAAAGAATACAGGAACCCCTCTCAAACCCATCACATCATCAAACCCCTCTTCACTCCCCTGCTCATAGAGATGAAACGCACAGTCTCACACATGTTAATTCACATGCTAATTGATTCACATATATTCATTCACACACGCAGAGGGTCATCTGTGATTCTTTTATGCACCTGTATATGATTCCGTTCAGATCTCTGTCCAAATCATTCCTTTCAATGCGACAACATAAGCGTGATTGAGTGAATCCCCAGTGCTAGTGAGTGATGGTTTAAATGTTTACGCTCAATGTTCACTCTTTTCACTCTCATTCCCCCCCCCCACCCCCACCCTCAATCCCAATCCTGACCCATAATCCCTCCTTCTCACTCAGCTCCCTTTTTTTTCTTGTACTTTCATGAAATCCTTGCAATGCATGCGTTTTAATAATGGTTGCATTTTGGCCTGCTCTTGTTTTCCTTTTGAATTAATTTGCTTTGCAAGACCGATGCTAAAACATGAAATGGGGATAACGTGAAGTTCTGAAATACAACCATAGACTGTGGACTTAAATGAGGTTCATTTCAAGTAGTACATGGATCTGCGTTTTAAGGTAGAAATATGGGTCTTGTATAATCATGAACAATATTTACTTTTTTGAAATTATTATCCCCCACCCCCCCTATTGTATTCAAGAGCATCAAAATATTTCACTTGACTGATCAGTGAAGAGTATATTCCCACATTGTTTTAAATGAAACAACCCATGGTTGTGCACACGCTTTCAACAGAATTCGGTGAAATTTATTTTTAGAAAAAACAACAACAACAACACACAAACCTTTTCAACAATTCATACAATGAGAATATGTCTTTGGAAGCACTTGTACTTGTGGCTTACTTATTATCTAATTCTTTTTATGGCACAGGAATGTGAAAGGGTACATTCTAAAGCAAGTTT